>CAJHNH020002378.1:0-80000 GCA_905116865.2 Candidula unifasciata | reverse complement strand
ATTGAATGTATGAGTAGTTAGATGGTTGGTTGTCCGATTAACGATTAGTTCACATGGATGGTTGAAATATTGCCTGGTTGACAGGCTGTTTGGTGACATGTTATTAGTTTGACATCCTGTTTAGTTGACAGGTTGTTTGGTTGAAAGGTTGTTAGGATAATATGTTGTTTGTTTGTAAGGCTGTATAGTTGATAAGTTGTTTAGTTGAATGGTTGTTTGGTTGACGGGATGTTTTGCTGAGCGATAGTTGGATCGAGATGTGTTATGTAAGAGATTGTTTAGCTGACTAGTTGTTTGGTCGACAGGCTGTTTTGTTGAGATGTTGTTTGATTGACGTGTTATTATGCTGATTAGTTGTTTGATTGACGTGTTATTATGCTGATTAGTTGTTTGATTGACGTGTTATTAGGCTGATTAGTTGTTTGATTGACGTGTTATTATGCTGATTAGTTGTTTGATTGACGTGTTATTATGCTGATTAGTTGTTTGATTGACGTGTTATTATGCTGATTAGTTGTTTGGTTGACGTGTTATTATGCTGATTAGTTGTTTGATTGACGTGTTATTATGCTGATTAGTTGTTTGATTGACGTGTTATTATGCTGATTAGTTGTTTGGTTGACAGCTTGTTTGGAGGACATGTTGTTTGTTTGATAGGCTGTGTAGCTGACAAGCTGTTTAGTTGACAGGTTGTTTAGTTAACAGGTTGTTTAACTGACAGGTTGTTTAGTTGACAGGTTGTTTGGTTGACAGGTTGTTAAGGTGACATATTGCATTTTGACAGTTTGTTGTTGTTGTTGTTGTTGACAGGTTGTTTGTCTGACAGGTTGTTTAGTTGATCGGCTTTTTAGTTGACAGGTCGTTTGGTTGACAGGTTGTATGGTTGAAAGGTTTTGGGTTGGTATGTTGTTTGATCGACAGGCTGTTTAGCTGGCTTGTTGTTTAGTTGGCAAATTGTTTTATTGACATATTGTTTAGTTGCTAATTGTTTTATTGACATACTGTTTGGTTGGCAAATTGTTTTATTGACTCATTGTTTAGTTAGCAAATTGTTTTATTGACATATTGTTTAGTTGGCAAATTGTTTTATTGACATACTGTTTAGTTGGCAAATTGTTTTATTGACTCATTTTTTAGTTGGTAAATTGTTTTATTGACATATTGTTTAGTTGACAGGTTGTTTGCTCGGCTGGGGCACTTGTTATTAGCAGTGTGAACGGTTGGTTGGCTGAATAGTTTGTTTGATGTTTGGAGGGGGTGTAGGGTGGTGTTTGGTTGATTGATTGCAAGGCTGATTGGCTAGTTGTCTGAATAATTCTCTTGCTGAATGGTTTATTGGTTAATTATTAGTTGGTTGATCTGCTGATAAGACAACTGGATGGTTGCCAGTTTGCTTGAATGAATATATTATAGGATTTTCTTTTTTCTTGTTGGATTACTGCAAAGATGAATAACTGTTCTAAGGTAGGTTAGTTGTGTATCATTTACATGACTTTGCAGACCAAACCCCAACAGCCCCTGGCTGTAGTGTGGTTTTTCTAGACAGATTTACGTCCAGTAGTTCAACTGTTCGAAAGAATGTTTATATGTGATTATTAGGTGCACTTTGTTGGTTGGTTGAATTATTTTCTTTGCCGTTTTGATGGTTAGTTGGTTTTTGTATTCCTTGCTTGATTGGTTGCTGATTCAATGGGTGTGTTGTTTGCTTTCATGCTCGTTTGATTGGTTAGTGGGTCTGTCATTTGGTTGGTTGTTTGGTTATTTAGTTGGTTTATGAATATCCTGATCAGGAAGTTTCCTTACGTATGTTCGATGCATTTTGAGGAGAGGTATTGCCAAGTTTCTCATTGGCTAGAGAATAACATGGAGTGATGAGAACAGGAGTGACTACTGGCAAGCTCATACTAATATTTAAATCAAATGAACTATGATTAAAAAAAAGCTTAACGAAGAGAAAAAGGGAATGAACACACACACAAGAGAGAGAGAGAGAGAGAGAGAGAGAGAGAGAGAGAGAGAGAGAGAGAGAGAGAGAGAGAGAGAGAGAGAGAGAGAGAGAAATCAGATGTTTTGTCAGGAATCTTTATCGACAAAAACCCCACGAACAATACCTGTCCCTTGTTGTTGGTGTGGTTTATGTCGATAAAGGTCCCTGTGGAACCCTTTATTTTGCTATGGTGTTTGTGCGTGTGTGTGTGTGTGGGAGAGAGAGAGTGCGCACGTGTGCATGTGGGAGAGAGTGTGTGTGCGAGTGTGTGAATGTGTGTGCGTGTGTGTGTGTGTTGTGTTGTTATCCTCCTCCTTCTCTCTTCTGTAATATTGTTTAGCCAAAGTTCAGAGGATTAATTTTTTTTAAGAGATTTATTCACACCTATGCACACATAAAATAAAGACAGAATAAGGAAATTTAAAAGGCACAGCAGGGCAAACCGTTAGTACATCTGGCTCTTAAGTGGGAGATTTGGGTTTAATCCTCAGTAAGGTTATAGGTTGCTTTTTTTTAGTCAAAAATAAAATCCTGACCCACACAGTCCGTGAAGGAGGGGGGGGGGGGGGAAGGGGGAAATACTAGGCAAGCAGCCTTACATCCTAGGACTCAAGTGAATTAGAAACAGACAGTACTGACGGTTGTTGTTACCCTGGTTGAGGGCCTATGCTCCACTGGAGGATAAAATACAGAAAAGAAAGAATGTGGATAATCAAAGTTGAAGCACACAAGAATTATGTCTAAACTCATCACACTTGAAAAGGACCAAAATTATATTATAGTCTTCTTATGTGAGTTACTCTCAGTACAATGGACACTTAGGAATAAACTCACAGGGAGCAAGTACAGCAGGGATCTACCAGTCGTCAGTAGAAATGATCCTCGTCAACGAGCGTTTCGGCCCACTATTCCTAGACGCTTTCGGAGGTGGGCCCACCTGAGTTCATGAAGCTCGGGGCTGGTTCCCTGCTGCACGAAATTACCGGATGGTGTTTTTCTTTCGACCAGAGACAAGACGACTTGGTGGTTTGCAGAAGGTACTGTGAGATAAGAAATCGCCGCGGCAGCCTAATTAGAACAGTCAGCGTGCCTGGACGACCGAGCGACAAGCTTACGATTGGTTTACCGGACACATGTTGAACTTTTGTTAGCAGGTGGCAGAGGAACACTGGCAGACAATTCGGACACGATGGACTTTCAAGGGGTGAGAAACCCTTTTCCACTAGACACCCGGACCAGCTCACCGAGGCCCGTCCCCTACGTTGTTGCGTTGCGTCCAAAGCCAGCTAGAGGCCCTTTCGGCTACCTCTCCCAGTTTTTTAAGTGTTCGTTTCCGTTTATTACCGCGCAATCCTAGTTCTTTAACCACATTGTAGAGCGAAGTGGAAACGAGGCCTCTCGCTCCCACTTCGACGGCAAAGACCCGTACCGTGTACGCCTCGTTTCTCCTCAGACCGACTGCTAAATCACTGTATTTCTCGAGCTTATACATGTGATTCTCCTTCATACGCGACTCAAACGGGACAGTCAACTCAATCAGGATGAGCTGCCATTTTTGCGCAGAGTGGAGGACTATGTCCGGTCGCAGGCCGGTCTTCCGAATTAACTCGGCGTACCGTTCATGGCCCGGCAGATCAACCGCCAGTAACCAGTCCCTCGCAGAGTCTAGCACAGATGGAGCGAATGCGTTTTGGTTGACCTTACCTTTTGGAACCTGTCCAGCCTTGAGGAAACGAATGGGGACGATGCTAGAACTGGCTCTGGCGTTAGCCCTCATTCTAGCCTGGTCAACAACGGCTGCTAACTCTTTTAGCACCTTGTTGTGTCGCCAGGTATATCGGCCTTGACCTAGGGCTTTCCTGCACGCTGACAGGACGTGCTCAAGAGTCTGCTTCGATTTACACAACGGGCAAATCGGATCGTTAGTCGCAGACCATTTAACCATGTTAACACCGGACGGTAATACATCGTACGCCGCACGATGATCCTCTGATCCTGCGGGTTTCTCTCAGCACACTTGAATGGACAACTTTTTTATACTCTTTGGTGTGGATTTATCTCATCACACTTGAATGGATAATTATATTATACTCTCCTGGTGTGGGTTTATCTCATCACAATTGAATGGACAATATTACACTCTACTCGTGCGTGTTTTCCCTCACCATAATGGACGGTTATGTTATACTCTTCTCGTGTGGTTTTCTCTCATCACACTTGAATGGACAATTATATAATATTCTTCTTGTGTGGGGTTTCTCTTATCACACTTGAATGGACAATTTTATTATACACTGCTCTGTGGGTTTCTCTCATTACACTTGAAAAGAAAATTATATTATACTTTTTTCGTGTGGGTTTCCAGGGTCCCATTATGCGGAAAACAAGAACAGACCAACTACCTCCCTAGCAAGCATGTCGTAAGAGTCCACTAATAGGGGGCTTCCTTTAAAGTATGAGTGAATTTGCCTGAGAGGCAAGGAACCAACAGTCTGCATATAAATAAGCAAGATCTGTAAAACTGATGCACACACAGAACTTAGGTCCTGGAACAAAGCCCAAGTCGAGAAATGGACGAACAACCAGGTCTCTCCACTGGGGTTTACAGCCGGTCAACACAGACAACAAACAAAAACAAAAGCTAAAATCCGGAAGTGGACGACGAACAGAACTTTTCGCAGCCTGGTAACGCTAAGATAAAGAAGAAGATATTATACTCACTGCGTCATCCCTACGAAAGGTATATGCGGCTTTCTCTATCATCTGTCGTTCACGTGCGTTACCTGAAATATTCGAAGATGCAGAAGCAGTTTCAGTTCTAGTATAGTTCACACAAACACAAGCAGCAGGAAACAGCAGGACACAACAGGACACAACAGGAAACAGCAGGAAACAGCAGGACACAACAGGACACAACAGGAAACAGCAGGACACAACAGGAAACAACAGGACACAACAGGAAACAGCAGGACACAACAGGAAACAGCAGGACACAACAGGAAACAACAGGACACAACAGGAAACAGCAGGACACAACAGGAAACAGCAGGACACAGCAGGAAACACGGTCGATTAGTGAGTTACTGAGGATTAACACTAAATCATTTTAGACAGATCCACAGGCGTTCCCGTTTCCTCCACAACAGCCCTATGGGCTTACCACGTCCGTTTTGTGTTGATTAATCAGACGCCCTTGTGGAATTACACCAGCGACAGGGTGTCTCATTGGCTCGCCGGTAGACGACTTCGTCGCCGTTAGGAACAGTATGTGGGATTGTCTCCATTGATGGCATCCACACTGCAGGAGTCCTTTCCGTGGCTCTTGGTGGCGTGCATGGCTAATAGCAATTTTATATAGCGCACATAACCTAGTCACAATTATAACCTAGAGCTCCTCCTTCAAGGATGCCGGTTTAACGTGACAATTTTATTCTCTCCAAGTAGAAGACCAGCATGTTCAACCCTTATATATATAAGTAAAGGACCCTTTTCCTCGCCCTCTGTGTACTTGACATATAGGGTTAGACTTCTGTTTTATAGACCAATCGGCACTGGGTGGGTGACGTCACACTGGCCGCCTTTACCTCCCATGATTTTAGCTAGTACTAATTTGGGGTCTGGTCGACCTAGCAGCCAAGGTCATTTTCTTTTTTAAATCGGCACCGTCAGTACCCGAATCTACGACTTTCAGATCTGTGGGCGAGCGACTAGCTGCTGGACCACGTGGCTAAACTCATTCAATAGGTCAGAGAAACTGAAGACATACACTCTATCCCTCATGCTCTTTTACTCTTTCCCCCACCTCCTTGTTTGTCTAGCCCTCTTTCTTTTTTAAACGCTTTCAAAATAAGTGTGATCGTGATGTGATACCTCTCTTTCTCTCTATCTCTATCTCTTTCTCTTTCTCTCTTTCTCTCTCTCTCTCTCTCTCTCTCTCTCTCTCTCTCTCTCTCTCTCTCTCTTTCTCTCTCTGTCAGTAGACATAACAATAGACTCACAACGTAAACTCTGCCTTGAAGCAGATACAACTGTGGCCTTCTATCGGAAACTCACCTTTGTCATGAACCAGCATCATCACCGACTGTCTGGGGGTCACGACCAGCTCGTCGTAGTTGTTGTCGTTGACCTCCACGGTGTAGATGCGGGTCAGCCCATCAAAGTTACCGCGCGTTATATGGCTAATCTCACCAATGATGTCATCCACCTTGATATCCACTGGGAATCTGCAGTGGACAAACAGTCACTATTTATGTGATAAACAATCACTGTTTATGTGATAAACAATCACTGTTTATCTCAACGTCTTCTCTTTTCTTTGTGTTCCCCAAACTGCGGCCTCCTCCAGTGGAATATTCGGTTCTTAATTTGTAACGTACCCCAAACACGAAATTCCCGTGTGAAATCCACAGCTGACCTGACAGTCCATTATTTCAAGGGGTGCAAGTGTGCTGTTGTGTGGTGTTGTTTCTGAGTGTTCATCTAGTGTCTTCTAACCCTAACCCTAATCCTAACCCTAACCCTAACCCTAAACTTGGCTGTAGATAAATCGCGAGAAACTACAACCTGAAAACCTTAGAATTTATTGGGAATGTCTCCCGTGACGTTGTCGTGACGTCAGGGGTAAGTTATAAATTAAGTACCGAATATTCTGGATGTTATTAAACTACTGGACCTAACTTTTGTTCCAGAACTTCAGTCTGCATGCACATATCTTTTGCAGATCAGTTTTATTTGTATGCAGACTGTTGGTTCTCTCCTTGAAGGCAGATGAACTCCGATTTCACAGGATGTATCTCTAATTTGACGATATCTACAACATGCCTGTTGGGTAGCAGTGGTTCTATCCCACCATCTCCCTTTCCCTCCCCCAGCCCCACAATGGAGCCCTAAAACCCACCAAGGGTTTATGTAAGGCTAAAAGTAACGAAGCCCTGTTTATTGAGCTTGCGTTGCTAAAATCCCATTTTCACAAACCAGTCTTATTCGGTGGATGATATGGTCCATATCAGACCGGTCGACTTTACTTCCCAGGACATTTCATGATGCCCATAATAGGCAAAGTCGACCTGGGAGTCAATGTCACTACTGATGAAAAATCCGACTTAGTGAAGATTGGAACTCAACACCCACACGCCGGCAGCCCAACGTTAAGCTATTATGCCACCGCGGCCCCCCCCCCCCCTCCCCCCACTGGCTGTGTGGCAGGCCCTAACTCATCGCAAGGTGGATGCTTATCTGCTTGAAGGTCTTTTGTCCGAAACGGTATAAGACTTTTTTATAAATTGTTTAGTTCCCATATCGACTCAGAGAAAAGCAGATAGCCATGTAGACAGTTAGACAAACAGAGAGCAGACAGACAGACAGACAGTCAGACAGACAGACAGACAAACAGACGGACGGACAGACAGACAGACAGACAGACAGACAGACAGACAGACAGACAGACAGACAGACAGACAGACAGACAGACAGACAGACAGACAGACAGACAGACAGACAGACAGACAGACAGACAGACAGACAGACAGACAGACAGTACTCACAACTCGTAGTTTTTCTTTCCTGCCCTGTGGTATATGAGCGCTGGAAGGTCGGTAATTCCCCATTCCTAAAAATAATTACATGAAACACTATCATCTCCTAGGAGACAGTCCCATACATGCTTTTAAAATATGTCGCAACAGTTGTCCTTATTATTATACGTACTTGGCTGTAGGTTACACCTGGTCCTAATTATAACTTCTTTGGAGGTTGAGTGGGGTATCCGAGATTTACCTTGGTCTATCATCCAGAGTGAGATTATGTAACCTTATGATACTAGGGAAAACATTATAGTAGCAGCAGCCACGAGGGGACAAACCGATCGCTCGATTGATAGCAGTAAGAGTTTTCTTTAACAGCTATCAAAACAGCTTGTTCAAGGGCTCGGTGGTCGTAACCTTGAAGCCTAACTGGAATGACATTCTACAATGACGGCTGTAGTTCGGAATTCGAAAATAATCCGTTCCGAGACAGCGTTCGAATTCCAAATCGTTCAAGTTCTAACGGCAATTTTCTTTTTGAAAATATTGGATAATAACTTAATACGTTCCAGTATCGAACAAACTCAAAGTTTAAAATGTATTTTCCTAAATTCAGTACAATTTACTATTATTTGATGTATGAAGGAAATGATGGCTAAAAGGATGGAGAGTAGACAGGCTGAATGTTAATGCGTGCCCAATTCCTAACCCTTTGAAAATACAGTTTGTTCGTTTGTTCGTTCATTCGTTTGTTTTAATCAGGAGCGTTCAAACCGAGGCGACAAGGTCACTTGTCCTTGCCACCCTCTTCCCCCCCCCCCTCCCTCTTTATCAATAAATAAGTCAGTAAATAATTACTGGGTCTACCGAAGTCGAGTCATGTGTGGGTACGGATCTAGGTTTAGATTACAATTCATGAAACACATAAATGAACAAGGACAATCACTGGCGTTACAATTACATATGCTCTAATTATAGCATTCATAAGGTTGAACAGGCTGTCTGGTTTGTGTCTTGTTGCTCTGGCATATGCTGTATGGCTCATCGGGTCTCCGGAGAATCTAAACTTCAGTTAGCGGTGCGAGGTAAGTAAAACTGCCAATCATTGACAAACACCAGTCAGTCAACGAAAGAGATGACACGGGAGAGTAAGCGGTTGATCTTGTCTTTCTTGTCTTCCAACTCTGCTCTGTGCCGCTTGGCTATCAGATGATTGGTATCCGAGCTAGGGCACGCTCAGTTACCCTGTATGATGTGACGCTGTGGAGTCCTAATGTATCAGTGAGCCCTTCATTTCATCTTCTTCTCGATCGTCCTCTACCCCTTGGTGTTTCTACTTTCATGTCGTACGCTGGCATTATATTCTTTATAATTAAATGTATGAGGCTGCGTGGTCTCGAGGCATGGTGTCCGCCTCGAGTGCTAGAGGTTCCGGATTCAATTCCCGGTAAAGGCTGGGATTTTGTCACGTGGACTTGGACTTGAAGTAATTTCCCAGGTCTCTGGGTAGTAAAATCAGACGCCCGTGTGCATTGTTGCCCACGTAAAAAATCCCTTGGCAGTTAGAAATCAAAAAGAGTAGCCTAACGGCGCTGCTCGGGCAAAATTTGAAAATCTACCTAAAGTATTTCAGGATTCTCGCCGGTGCTACAGAGCCTGTGCACTGTGCTGAGCTTCTTCGGACTCAGACTTGAGTTAGAAGTAGAACGGAGCACTAATGGGTTACTACCCGTGTACCATGATGTTGTTCCGTTGTTCAAGCCTCAAACCTCACATTAAATGGCCAAACTATTTCAGTTTTTTTTTTTTTTTTCAATGAATGGAATTATATGGCTTTTCTTCTTCTTTTTTTGACATTTCTCAAACATCTCATTTCACAAGTGGCCAGTTTTCTTTCGTTTTCTTTAGTCAATGTCCAAGTCTGTCACTGACAGTGCATGGTTGGTACCCAGCCTGCATTTATAATTATTGTTTTGTTGTGTCATCTATATTGTTAAAATAAGAAAGAATGGAATCATATGTGATCAATATTCTTAAAAAAAATAATGTAATAATGATCAACATTGTTAAAAAAAAACGGGTGGTGTATTAATGTGTGATTAACATTGTTCAAATAAAACATGTAACAAAGTGTGATCAACATTGTTGAAATAATGAATGTAATAATGTGTAATCAACTTTGTCAGCATAAGGAATGCAGAAATGTGAGGTCAACATTGTTTACGAATTTAACACACACAAAAACATTTTTTTTTAAATAAAAAATTATAGTAATGCGTGATTAACATTGTTAAAAACAAGGAATGTAATAATGCGTGATCAACATTTGTAAAATAAGGAATGTAATAAAGTGTAATCATAACTTTTTTTTAAATGTAATAATGTGTGATTAACATTGTTAAATAAAGAATGTAATTGATGTATGATCGATATTTTTTTTATTTTTTTTTTTTTTTTTTTTTTTTTTTTTTTTTTTTTTTTTTTAGGATATGTAATAGTATGTGATCAACATTATTTTCAGAAAAATTTAATAATGTCAGATTACCATTGTTAAAATATCGAATGTAATAATGTATGATCAACGTTGTTTACAAAAATGTAACAATAAGTGATAACGATTGTTTAAAAAACTGTAATAATATGTGATCAACATTGTTTAAATAATAAAGGTAAAAAAAAGTGTGATTAACGTTGTTAAAATAATGAATGTAAAAATGTGTAATCAACACTGTTAAAACAAGGAATGTTAAAATGTGTGAGCAACACTGTTAAAACAAGGAATGTTAAAATATGTGAGCAACACTTTTAAAACAAGGAATGTTAAAATGTGTGATCAACATTGCTTAAATAATGAACGTAAAAAATGTGTGATCAACATTGCTTAAATAATGAACGTAAAAAATGTGTGATCAACACTGTTAAAACAAGGAATGTTAAAATGTGTGAGCAACACTGTTAAAAGAAGGAATGTAAAAATGTTTTTTAACACTACCAAAAAAAAACGAAATGTAATAATGTGTGATCAACACTGTTAAAATAAGGGATGTAATAATGTGTGAGCAACACTTTTAAAACAAGGAATGTTAAAATGTGTGATCAGCATTGTTTAAATAATTAACGTAAAAAATGTGTGATCAACATTGTTAAAATAAGGAATGTAATAGTGTGTGATTAACACTGTTAAAACAAGGAATGTAATAGTGTGTGATCAACACTGTTAAAACAAGGAATGTAATAGTGTGTGACAAACACTGTTAAAACAAGAAATGTAATAATGTGTGATCAACACTGTTAAAACAAGGAATGTAATAATGTGTGATCAACACTTTGAAAACAAGGAATGTAATAATGTGTGATCAACACTTTGAAAACAAGGAATGTAATAATGTGTGATTGAGACGATACGCTCGGTGACTTCAGAATGTCTTTCCTCAACCTACTTTTATTTCTTTGTATTTTGAAAGTATACAGAAAAACAGGGATTTGGATACATCCTTAATCTAAGTAAGACGACCAGATCAAACATTTAATTCTCCTGGACTGTTGGTCATATCAAACACTAAAACTTTTTCCCAGATGTTAAGTGTTAACGTACAGAGATAAGACTGGCCAAGCTTAGACTTACTGTCTGCAGATTTGCACACCATCTGTTGGTATCAGATATTTATCTCCTAGCCAGACTTTTAGGAGCAGATAACTCCGGCTAATTGTGTTTAATTCCCCCTGAGGTTACCTAACTCGAGGGCAGGTCCGACGGTCACTATTGACATGGTGGCAGAAAGTGTTAACAGAAGAATTGACACCGTCTGATTTTATTGTGATGGCAGGTGAAGTAGGCTGGATGTGTGACTTGTCCTATTTTCTCTGGTCAGATGAATTGACCAGGAGATCCTAGCGTGGGAATTTAAACAAGTGTTGTACAGCCCTGACTGACAGCGAATAAAATTACCCACAGGGGAGGAGCTGTGACATCCTAGAATGAGAATGATTTTAGGCGTAATGTAGGCTGAGCTTTTGAGAAGTTATAAAGGGGTGAACTCTAGGTCTGGTAAAAGAGACTCTGTCCAGCACATGCCATCTGTTGGGCTTAACCTAAGCTTGAGACAGAACTTTTGGCATTGTGGTTTCATTTTCCAGGTAAGAACGAAATTAGTTTCAAAACCTTTATTTTATTTATGATTGAGATCTAACTGTCTTTTTACTCAAGTGTGTGTCTTCATCACTTTGTAGTACTCCTAGGCGGACAATTCTTCATTCTCTTAGGGCACTGTCACATTGCTTTATATCCTCTTTGATAGTGTCATGAATGTTTTTCGTGCACATGTGTTTCAATGTTGTAAAACTTAAATGTTGATGTTATCATTGAAATTTAATGAACTATCATGTTTTTGAAATCACAAACGTGAAGATAACTTTGGCAATCTTGTCACGTGTGGTTAATGTTAATCTGTATTACATACAGCTAACACACTGAAATGTGTTTAACTCTCGGGAGGCTAATGCGGAGATTGATCCCGGAGAGTAAATCCATGAGATTTCTTATTTGATTCGCCTCAGAAATATTGTTAGCTTTTTGGGGGCGAAAATTGTTCCAAGCATGGATTCCAGAACTTGTTCTGTCTGACTGATTGTCATTTGAGTCTGTACGAGAGATGACATCAGACGTAGAAGACTTGACTATCATTACAAGACATGTTTAGAGGAAGGCAGAAGATGTAACGGCTGGAATGTGAGACATAAGCCCTTCCAAATTGGACAGGAGTGAATGTGAAAATGAGGGAGAGATGAAATGTTTTATTTAAATAAACATGCTTGATGTTATTATAATATACATGCTTAGTATACACCTAGAGCAGATACTACAGATATGCGCTTGTTTCTTTATCACAGTTCCCACATTGGGCAGGGACTAGTAGGCATCCATTCTTTGCCGACAGTCTGAGTGTAACGATCTGCTTGAAAGCAGTGA
Organism: Candidula unifasciata; assembly: GCA_905116865.2. Lineage (NCBI taxonomy): Eukaryota > Metazoa > Mollusca > Gastropoda > Stylommatophora > Geomitridae > Candidula > Candidula unifasciata. Next base: position 67,522 of record CAJHNH020002378.1, on the reverse strand, counting down.
GGACGACAAACTGGAAAAGAATAGGCAGGGTCTCAAGCCGAGAACTGTCCAAAGGTTGTTACTTTCCAATACCTTTATGATTTCATTATTCACATCACCTTAACTCTACTAGCCTAAACAAGTTCATTTTAATTTCGATTTATTCAAATAAATCATGGTGGATGTTGTTACAAAATAGTTGAGTAAATTGTGTACTTAGGTTCAAGTGTCTTTGTGCATATTAGTTTACTTCAGCTAACAAATATTTAAATCACTTGATGGGGGCTTTTAAGTAATGCCAGGAGAGGAGAAAAGTCGGAGGGGTTAACTGTGTATCTGGATTATATCACAGTGGGTGTATCCAGATATCTATCTATCCCTTCTCCTACTCCTGTGGATACAAGTACAGCAACTTTCATTTCATGGAACGAGCCACTCGCTGTTTTCTTGGCTATCCAGGACTGTCTAGGATCAACATAGCTTAGATATTAGTCCAGTTTCTCACGTAGGTGGGCATTGTTAAGGTTCAAACCCACACCCTCACTATATCAGTGTATTTACCCACGTGGGCGCGCGACAGTGATCAACACTGTTAAAACAAGGAATGTAATAATGTGTGATCAACACTGTTAAAACAAGGAATGTAATAATGTGTGATCAACACTTTGAAAACAAGGAATGTAATAATGTGTGATCAACACTGTTAAAACGAGGAATCTAATAGTGTGTGATCAACACTGTTAAAACAAGGAATGTAATAGTGTGTGATCAACACTGTTAAAACAAGGAATTTAATAGTGTGTGATCAACACTGTTAAAACAAGGAATGTAATAGTGTGTGATCAACACTCTTAAAACAAGGAATGTAATAGTGTGTGATCAACACTGTTAAAACAAGGAATTTAATAGTGTGTGATCAACACTCTTAAAACAAGGAATGTAATAGTGTGTGATCAACACTGTTAAAACAAGGAATGTAATAGTGTGTGATCAACACTCTTAAAACAAGGAATGTAATAGTGTGTGATCAACACTGTTAAAACAAGGAATGTAATAGTGTGTGATCAACACTGTTAAAACAAGGAATGTAATAGTGTGTGATCAACACTGTTAAAACAAGGAATGTAATAGTGTGTGATCAACACTCTTAAAACAAGGAATTTAATAGTGTGTGATCAACACTGTTAAAACAAGGAATGTAATAGTGTGTGATCAACACTCTTAAAACAAGGAATGTAATAGTGTGTGATCAACACTGTTAAAACAAGGAATTTAATAGTGTGTGATCAACACTCTTAAAACAAGGAATGTAATAGTGTGTGATCAACACTGTTAAAACAAGGAATGTAATAGTGTGTGATCAACACTCTTAAAACAAGGTATGTAATAGTGTGTGATCAACACTGTTAAAACAAGGAATTTAATAGTGTGTGATCAACACTCTTAAAACAAGGAATGTAATAGTGTGTGATCAACACTGTTAAAACAAGGAATGTAATAGTGTGTGATCAACACTCTTAAAACAAGGAATGTAATAGTGTGTGATCAACACTCTTAAAACAAGGAATGTAATAGTGTGTGATCAACACTGTTAAAACAAGGTATGTAATAGTGTGTGATCAACACTGTTAAAACAAGGAATTTAATAGTGTGTGATCAACACTCTTAAAACAAGGAATGTAATAGTGTGTGATCAACACTGTTAAAACAAGGAATGTAATAGTGTGTGACCAACACTCTTAAAACAAGGAATGTAATAGTGTGTGATCAACACTGTTAAAACAAGGAATTTAATAGTGTGTGATCAACACTGTTAAAACAAGGAATGTAATAGTGTGTGATCAACACTCTTAAAACAAGGAATGTAATAGTGTGTGATCAACACTCTTAAAACAAGGAATGTAATAGTGTGTGATCAACACTGTTAAAACAAGGAATGTAATAGTGTGTGATCAACACTGTTAAAACAAGGAATGTAATAGTGTGTGATCAACACTGTTAAAAACAAGGAATGTAATAGTGTGTGATCAACACTGTTAAAACAAGGAATGTAATAGTGTGTGATCAACACTGTTAAAACAAGGAATGTAATAGTGTGTGATCAACACTGTTAAAACAAGGAATGTAATAGTGTGTGATCAACACTGTTAAAACAAGGAATGTAATAGTGTGTGATCAACACTGTTAAAACAAGGTATGTAATAGTGTGTGATCAACACTGTTAAAACAAGGAATGTAATAATGTGTGATCAACACTGTTAAAACAAGGAATGTAATAATGTGTGATCAACACTGTTAAAACAAGGAATGTAATAGTGTGTGATCAACACTGTTAAAACAAGGAATGTAATAATGTGTGATCAACACTGTTAAAACAAGGTATGTAATAGTGTGTGATCAACACTGTTAAAACAAGGTATGTAATAGTGTGTGATCAACACTGTTAAAACAAGAAATGTAATAGTGTGTGATCAACACTGTTAAAACAAGGAATTTAATAATGTGTGATCAACACTGTTAAAACAAGGAATGTAATAGTGTGTGATCAACAGTGTTAAAACAAGGAATGTAATAATGTGTGATCAACACTGCTAAAACAAGGAACCTAATCGCGAAAACCAACCTTAACCAGCGCTTGGTCGTTGGTCCTGGTGAAAAATATTTCTGGGTCGTGCGGGAAGGCTCTAGACGTGGCAACGAAGAACGGGAATGCAATGGCACATTTCTCGCAGGCTGTTGGAAACACAGATAAACTTGTATTAACTCTTTACGTACTTGGCGACTCACTGTGCTTGTCTCCTGTGAAGTTGGTGTACAGCTGCCAGCGGTACGAGGAATTAAATTGTCTGCATATAACTAAGTCAGGTCTGTAAAACGGATGTGCACACACAACTCACGTTATGGAACAGGACTAAGATCCAGCAGGACAGGCACAACCAGATGATTCCGTCGAAGTTTACAGACGAACGTGACGACGGTGATGAGGATGTTGATGACGATGGTGATGATGATGATGATGATGTTGATGATAATGACGATTACAATGATGATGATGATGATAATGACGATTACAATGATGATGATGATGATGATGATGATGATGTTGATAATGATGATGATGATGTTGATAATGCTGATGATGATGATGATGAATATGATGACCATATTTGTTTTAGTGACTCTACACCAGTGAAGAGCAATAGAAGTTACCGGTAATATAAGGCCAACATTGACGACTGTTGGTTATTTCCTAAACAATATGAGGCCCCCCATGTCTGGATTCTGTTGACCGACAAAGATAGAAAGGGTACGGCCATCTAGTGAGAATGCAACTAGACCAAACTGCCTACGAAACTTTTCACAGCAGAACATCGGGGAGGAAGTAAACCAAGAAAGAAAAGGATAAATGGCGTTGTTGAAACCTGCAAAATGATTTTTTTAAAACCCATCACCCAAGCCACCTGAGAAGCGCAAGACAAAAACAGAAAACCACAAAACTGGGCTACAACCTGGTATCAGTGAGACGACCAAAGAAGAAGAAGAAGAAGAAGAAGAAGAAGAAGAAGAAGAAGAAGAAGAAGAAGAAGAAGAAGAAGAAGAAGAAGAAGAAGAAGAAGAAGAAGAAGAAGAAGAAGAAGAAGAAGAAAAAGAAAGAAGCAGAATTTGAGCGACTCGTCGTGGTGTAGCGGCTAGACGCTGGCCCGCGGATATGAAGGACTTGGGTTCAGGTCATGACGGACAAAATGATCTTAACCCCAGATCGACCCAGCCTCAAATATGCGTCTGGTAAAGTCCTGCGAAGTAAAGACGGACGGCGTGATGTTGACCATACAACCCATCGAATGCCGATTGGTCTCAACAAAGATAGATCTAGCCTTATTCTCCTGAAAGCGTGAAATAGTATCCTTTTTTTTGTTTCGGTGGGTTTTTTTTTTTTTTTTTTTTTTTTTTTTTGCCGTAATAAAACCATTGTATACGCTGCCCTGCCTAATCGATTGTTTTGCCGTAGTAAAACCGTTGTATACGCTGCACAGCCTAATCGATTGTTTTGCCGTAGTAAAACCGTTGTATACGCTGCACTGCCTAATCGATTGTTTTGCCGTAGTAAAACCGTTGTATACGCTGCACTGCCTAATCGATTGTTTTGCCGTAGTAAAACCGTTGTATACGCTGCACTGCCTAATCGATTGTTTTGCCGTAGTAAAACCGTTGTATACGCTGCACTGCCTAATCGATTGTTTTGCCGTAGTAAAACCGTTGTATACGCTGCACTGCCTAATCGATTGTTTTGCCGTAGTAAAACCGTTGTATACGCTGCACTGCCTAATCGATTGTTTCGCCGTAGTAAAACCGTTGTATACGCTGCACTGCCTAATCGATTGTTTTGCCGTAGTAAAACCGTTGTGTACGCTGCACTGCCTAATCGATTGTTTTGCCGTAGTAAAACCGTTGTATACGCTGCACTGCCTAATCGATTGTTTTGCCGTAGTAAAACCGTTGTATACGCTGCACAGCCTAATCGATTGTTTTGCCGTAAAAAAACCATTGTATACGCTGCACTGCCTAATCGATTGTTTTGCCGTAGTAAAACCGTTGTATACGCTGCACAGCCTAATCGATTGTTTTGCCGTAGTAAAACCGTTGTATACGCTGCACAGCCTAATCGATTGTTTTGCCGTATTAAAACAGGTGTATACGCTGCACAGCCTAATCGATTGACAGTTAGTGACTTAAGGAGCTTGATTCGGTGGCAAGTCAACCATTAGCAAATTCCGTTTATCAGTATAAACAGTTTATGCTGCATTAATTAAAGATGGCCGGTCCATGTAGATATTGTCAAAGCCCTTAGAGGGATAGGACGTTCTGCGGTTTTTAGAAGCAGCAAGTCCACATCACTGCTAAGAATACAAGAACTGGGAGTAAGCATGAGAAGCACACCGGACGCACACGAAGTCTTGTTAATCAACATAAAACGGGCACTATTACCCGCGCGACGCTGATGAATATGTTGAGAGGGGAATCTGAGCGCCCCTGGATGTGTCCGGAGTGCTGAGAAGATAATCTAACTCATACCTCAAACAGTTACTTTAGTACAAACTATCTCACCAAGTGTGTCGTATGTGGGTTGGGTATAATCTCACTAACTAAACTAACTTAAACGCATCATCATAGCCTGTTTTCCACAGAGGCTGCTAATTGAAAGTTTTGATGATCCCTGAGGCTTCGAAAATATCATCCCAAATGGAAATTAACAGTGAAAATCGTATTTGAAATTCATCACATGAGGGTATGTTTTTTTTTTTTTTTTTTTTTTTTTTTGTATTTACCTTGGAATCCGTGTCCACCCAGACTAAAATGTGTAGCAGGAATTGCAATGAGAAGTAAATGCAGCCAGTGAAAACGTTTACCACATCACCCATCGAGTACCCGTACTACTTACTACTACTTCTACCACCACCAGCACCACAATAACTCAAAAAGCTGTAACTACTGTCTGTTTAACCAACAATTTAGGTCGATGTACACAGGTTTGTGAGAATGGGGATTTAGGGCCGCAGAGCTAGTGCTGTCGTCACAGACTGTTCAGGCAAAGATGATTAATTTGGCCCCGAAGAGAAAAACGCCATCACCTAACTGGGGATCGAACCCGGGTCTCCCGCATGAAAGCCCGACTGTGTAACCACTCGGCTAACTACAACAACTACTACTATTCTGCTACTATTGTCACTCCTGCCACTATGAGAGGATTAATCCTGCGAGCAAGGCGGTTACAGTAACTTCCCCTACATGGGCTGAGGTGACGTCATTAGGGTCCAGTGAGATGCATATCGCGAAGAAGATCGTGTCGAGGGTTATGGGTATGGCAGTGCAGCCTGGAGCAGCCATACAATAGTATTTTACTAAGGGCAAGAGTCGCCTGATTAATCACTGCAGAACGGGCGTCATTGGTGGCATTGCGCTGGTCGAACTATCGGGGAAAATATCTGAGAACATCTGAAACTGTCTGGAACGCCGCGGTGATAGTCCTTACTAATCACTGGTCTTTCATTCCCATATCATTTCATTCCCATATCTTTTCATTCCAATATCATTTCATTCCCATATGTTTTCATTCCCATATCATTTCGTTCGCATATCATTTCATTCCCATATCTTTTCATTTCCATCTCATGTGATTCCCATATCTTTTCATTCCCATATTATTTAATTTCCATTCAAACTTTCAACAACTCTCTTGTTATCCCCACAACTTTTAATTACAACTTGTTTTGCTTAAACATCTGTTTTACAAATCTAGCTTATCTGGACGTTTCCTCCCAAATCATGTAGGTGTACTCCGATTCCCAAAGGGAAAAAACCCTGATTAGTTACCCTTAACTACATAATTGTTAGGGGGACACTAGGTTTAAAATCCCCCCCTCCCCCCCACAACACTTTCCTGTCAAATAAGACCCCGATGCCCACACGGTCGAACGATCTGGCAACGCAGGTAAGTCAAAACATGTCTGTTTTGTATTTTTATTTTCTGTTAACAACAGTCTCATAATTCACTGCAACAAAAAGTGAATATCTCCATCATCGATTTAAATACATTTCCTAATCCCCGCACCCCCCTCCCCCATTTCCACCCCTGTGGGTGGGTGGGGTGGAGGCATATATTCCTACCTCTAGTCCCCCCACCCCACTCACCTCTACCCCCCGACCCAAATCCCGCAATCCCTAAAGACAACAAGAAGTATTCCAAATGTCGGGCTTTTAAATGGAAAATCAAGGTTTAATCAAGTCAACCAAACTGGCAGATAATCCTAGGTAAATATAAAAATGCACAACAGGTATCAATAAAATGCCATGAGGAAAAATATGGTAGGTTAAAAAAAAAAAACCTGTTGGTGAACAGAGAGGCGGTAAAGAGGTGAATAAAATGAACATCAAACAAAGAATCTAAGAAACAACAAAAAAAGGCAAATTTAAGTCCAATGGCATAGGTTTCGAGTTAAGAATAAATCAAATGCAGATGGATAAAATAAGATAACATATCATTTAGATGAATATGGGGGGAAAGGGGGAGCAAACACAAAACAACAAAAAAGACACACATGAAAAGACACAAATACGCAGGAATTTGAAAAAAAAAACACATTTTTTTTTTTTAATTGTTTTTTATAAACACGGGACACAACAAAAAGAGATACAGACAGGAGCATTTGAAAAAGGAAAGAGAAAAATAGACAGAAGAGTAGAGACAACAACAAAGCAATATAAATTGCAAATTTTAAGAAAATCTGACTGGTTTACAGAAAGAAAGAAAGAAAGAAAGAAAGAAAGAAAGAAAGAAAGAAAGAAAGAAAGAAAGAAAGAAAGAAAGAAAGAAAGAAAGAAAGAAAGAAAAGAAAGAAAGAAAGAAGAAAGAAAGAAAAGAAAGAAAGAAAGAAAGAAAGAAAAGAAAGAAAGAAAGAAAGAAAAGAAAGAAAGAAAGAAAGAAAGAAAGAAAGAAAAGAATGAAAGAAAATGAAAGAAAGAAATAAAAGAATGAAAGAAAGAAAGAAAGAAAGAAAGAAAGAAAGAAAGAAAGAAAGAAAGAAAGAAAGAAAGAAAGAAAAGAAAAGAAAGAAAGAAAGAAAGAAAGAAAGAAAGAAAGAAAGAAAGAAAGAAAGAAAGAAGAAAGAAAGAAAGAAAGAAAGAAAGATGGAAAGAAAGAAAGAAAGAAAGAAAGAAAGAAAGAAAGAAAGAAAGAAAGAAAGAAAGAAAGAAAGAAAGAAAGAAAAAAAAGAAAAAGAAAGAAAAGAAAGAAAGAAAAAAAAAAAGAAAGAAAGAAAGAAAGAAAGAAAGAAAGAAGAAAAAGAAAAGAAAGAAAGAAAGAAAGAAAGAAAGAAAGAAAAAAGAAAGAAAGAAAGAAAAGAAAGAAAGAAAGAAAGAAAGAAAGAAAGAAAGAAAGAAAGAAAGAAAGAAAGAAAGAAAGAAAGAAAGAAAGAAAGAAAGAAAGAAAGAAAGAAAGAAAGAAAGAAAGAAAGAAAGAAAGAAAGAAAGAAAGACACTAAAGAACTTGACACAAAGAAAGCTTTCACGTAAAAACCTCCAGTGCAGAGGCAGGTAGGATGCAAAGAGGATAAGGTAGGGGTGAGGAGAAAAACAGGTAGAAATTCGACGGCTGTGAGAAAGATGGAGGGGAAACCAGAGAAGGGGCGCAGGGGCGCAGCTAACCAATTAGTTAGACTGACATAGAATCCTTTTTTTTTTTTCTTCTTTTACCAAGGAGCAAGATGGATTCCAGCAATCTCTCTCTCTCTCTCTCTCTCTCTCTCTCTCTCTCTCTCTCTCTCTCTCTCTCTTTCTCTCTGTTTTTTTCTCTCTCCATTTTCTCCATTTCTTTCGTCTCACTCTAGTTCTCCCACCTTTCTCCATATCCCTATATATGTCTCTCCGTCTTCCTCTTTCTCTGTGTTAGGAATATGTTATTTTCCAGTAGATTTATTAAGACTACACTGGTTTGCTGTGGTTGTAATTGTCATTCAATCACAATCCACTGCATGTATTCAATATCTGGATACTGCTAAAAATGTTGCTATTGCTTGTTAACATATGTATGAATGAAATGATGTTTGAAAGGAGGGATTTTAGAAGGGCAGAATGTTAGACGGGCCTTAGGCCTCTTTCTTAACTCTTTATAGGAGAAAAAATGTTTGTTCGTTCTTTCGTTCTAATAATCGGCCTCTCTGGAGCAACATGTTTCACCTTCACTTTCTTTATCTCTGCTTCTTTCTGTTTACCTAATATCCCTCTCTCTCTCTCTCTATATATATATATACTATATATATATATATATATATATATATATATATATATATATATATATATTATATATATATATATATATATATATATCTCTGTCTGTCTCTCTCTGTCTATCTCTCTCTGTCTATCTCTCTCTGTTTATCTCTCTACCTCACTCTCTCGCTCTTTCTATTTCTCTCTCTCTGTCTATCTCTATCTCTGTCTCTCTCTCTCTCTCTCGCTCTGTCTCTCTCTGTCTATCTCTCTTTGTCCATTTCTCTCTCTGTCTATCTCTTTCTGTCTATCTCTCTCTGTCCCTTTCTCTCTCTCTCTGTGTGTCTCTCTCTATCTCTCTATATCTCTGTCTCTGTCTCTCTCACTCTCTCTCTCTCGCTCTCGCTCTCTCACTGATTACCTTTCATTATAAATAAAATACAGTATCTAAATGTCTACGTCACACATGACTGGTTAGAACATCCGAAGGTTGATTGATGTTTCACCCCACAAGGACATCACACAAGCGATAAGCACCCGGTGACACAAATGCCATTATGCGGATGAGGATCACACGTGGAGAGGCTCTAGAAACCCCGTTCATCCTATAGGTTGGGTTACTTTAGGGCCCGGCAACAACCGAGGTGGGGGCTTTAAAGTAACGAAAAACTGCGTTCCAAAGAAACATACAAATCATCTAGCAATAACATATTAGGAACCAGGAAACAACACCACAAAGAATGGATAAGTAGTCAAACCATGGACTATATTGCCAAGCGAAAAAGAATAAAGAGCCTCATAAATCACACTAAATTAGAACGTCAGAAAGACAAACTAATGTTAGAATATAGCGAACTAAATAAAATGACCAAGAAAAGCTGACAAGAGAATATTTATGGAAAATCTTGCAAAAACAGCAGAAAATGCTGCTAAAGCACATGATCTACAAACCCTACACAAAATTACCCAGCAAATTTGCGGAAACAGAAACAATTATCACAGCATACCCATCAGAGATAACCAAGGCAGACTGCTCACCACAGAACAAAAACAAGACATGCAGTGGACTAAACACTTCTCCGACGTCTTGAACAGACCTGATCCTGAAAATCCCCCAGATATTCAACCAGCCTCTCAGGACATTGACATTATTACTGAACCACCAAGTAAACAAGAAATCCTTAAAGCTATCCACACTTTAAAAAACAACAAAGCACCAGGCAAAGACGAACTGCCAGCAGAACTTCTCAAAGTAGATCCCAACACAACTGCTAGCATTCTAGAACCATTGTTCAAGGATATTTGGGAAAAAGAAGTGTTGCCTGATGACTGGACTGAAGAAACAATAGTCAAAATCCCCCAAAAAGGAGACTTAACAGACTGCAATAATTGGAGGGGAATTACTCTACTCTCAGTACCAAGCATAATATTTTGTAAAATCATCATAATGCGGTTTGAAAAAGGAGTAGATAAATGCCTACGAGTGGAACAAGCAGGATTCAGAAATGGCAGAGGAACAACTGAGCACATCTTCGCCATACGTAACATTTTAGAACAATGCAACGAATGGCAGAGAAGTATATATATTGTGGACTTTGAGAAAGCTTTTGACAGCGTCCATAGAGACGGTCTGTGGAAAATTTTACGACATTATGGAATTCCAGAAAAAATAGTCAACATAATTGCTCTCTTCTATAAAGACTTTTCCTGCAGTATAAAAAATTACAATACATATTTCCCAGTAAAGACGGGTGTAAGACAGGGATGTGTTATATCATCTCTCCTCTTCAACCTTGTGATTGATTGGATACTAAAGAACACAGTAGACTGGACATTAAGAGGCATACGATGGACTCCATTCACCATGCTTGAGAACCTTGATTTTGCAGATGATATAGCACTCCTATCACATAAACATGAACATATACAAGAGAAAAGTAACAGACTAAACTGCACAGCAGAAATGATGGGACTGAGAATAAATACAAAGAAAACTAACATTATGACAAACAGTCCAAACCAACAACCAGTGACCATAAATAACCAATCACTTGAAAATGTAGAACATTTCACATATCTTGGCAGTGTGGTGTCCTACTGGGGGAGGGGGGGGGGCAGAGGAAGACATACAGTCACGTCTGAACAAAGCTAGAGCCGCTTCTGGAAGGATGAGGCATAACGAGAACTGATGATGATAGTGGAACGGTAGGACGGTAGGTTACACCCGAGGGTAAAAACGGAGTCAGTATATCTATAACCTAGTACAAAAAAATATATTTCCCTCGCTCCTTCATTCCTTCCTCCTCTTCTTACTCTAACGTCTGATAATTCCCTCCAAAATTCCACTGGAGATTTTAAATTCCGTTATCTGACTAAACACACGAGATGTGTCTGCTTTTCGTCTGGAGCCCGGGTGGATAAGTGCGCATGTCTGTGTTTTCATACTTCCTCTAAATATTGAAGCATTATTTCCCCTTTGACATCCTTGGCAACAGTAACAACTCTCGGATTTCATAATTTTTATCAGATAAATTCCCGCAAACATGTCATGCTTTCAATGCTCTCAGTCAACAAAAGGATAAATCACAAATGCTAAAATTTTATGAGTGCATGATTTGTTAAATGTATCAGCCATAAGAGATAAGAGAACATAGTTATGATGTATACATTCGTCCTGAACCTTGATCGATTTCTTAAAGTTGTTGTAGTTGTTGTTGATGTTGTTGTTCTTCTTCTTATTATTCTTGTTGTTGTTGTTGTTGTTGTTGTTGTTCTTCTTCTTCTTCTTCTTCTTCTTCTTCTTCTTCTTCTTCTTCTTTTTCTTCCTCTGCTTCTTCTTCTTCTTCTTCTTCCTCTGCTTCTTCTTCTTCTTCTTCTTCTTCTTCTTCTTCTTCTTCTTTTTCTTCTTCCTCCTCTTCTTCTTCTTCTTTTTCTACTTCTGATTTTTCTTTAAAAAGCGTAATAATTTGATACTGAATTGTAAAATTATAATAATAATAATAACTGTATATTTTTAATACTATGAAATGTATAAAATATTACATTTTAAAGAGAATTAATATGCGTGGACAGAGAGGGCTGTTTGGCCTATTTAGAGAATTACTTTGGGGTGGAGGTCACGCCTGTGAAGGGGTATGGGCCTCCATGTTTTGGCGCTTATGGTTTAGGGGCCGTTGTCATATGGCAGTGTCATGGACCTAAAAACAGTGACAACACTGACAATGACTTCAGATGTTATACCTCATATGTTACCGCTCCCACTTTCATGATTATGGATTCTAAACTTTGCCCATGTCGACAGGCGCCACAGTGTGCTAACGGTGTGCTACAGATATACTCTTTCTATGCAGTAGAGAGATCTCAGATTAGGTCTGTTGGCATACCACCGGACACCAGGCTATAAGAGACAGGGAAGGCATGCCTTTGTTCTTTATCAATATCCTACCCAAAATGACGTCACAGGAGAGTCCAACATTTTAGTGGGTGGTGAGACTGAGTTTTCCGGCTTTCTGATGCTTTGAACGACCCCAAATCATCTAGAACTGGCACTAACCGCTACCCATCTACGTCCCACGAAAGAGTGTAGCCTAGGTCCCACGACTGCATGCAGCCTATCTATCATTATCAATCTATCCTGTGACCTGTGGATTTCCCCTGTTTGGGGTAGGATATTGATAAACCACCCGAGCCTAGCACCAGACTTCGTAGAGGTCAATGGCTTCTCTTCTGAAAAGTCACTGGCAAGGAGAACGAGAAATAAAAGAAGAAGAAAATATATCAAACTTACATGTTGAGCCCACGAATGTCAAAGTAAAAAACTTCCCTTGTATAAACTGAAACAGAAGAAAGAAATATCATTTGTTATTTTCTATTGTTCTACAAGGTACTTGAAGATGATGTTGAATTTAATAAGACAACAAATCACAAATCTTGAGAACGAGTGTCAAGCTGCAGGTTCTTTGCAGAACGTCGCTCTCCTTAAAGCTCTGTAGTCGCAACGGTCACTTTTCGTGTGTAAGTAAAGGTCCCTTTTCCACGCCTTTAGGCGTATAGGGCATATAGGGCTGGACCTATATTTTTAAAGACCAATCAGCACAAGATGGGGGATGTGGTCAGCATCACGCCGGCTGCATTTACCTCCCAAGACTTCACCAAGTACCCACTCAAGCTGGGTCGACCTGGGAGTCACGGTCATTTTTGAAAATGTCCGGCTCTGCTAGGGAGCGAACCCACGACCCTCCAATTCAGACGCAAGCGTCTATCCGCTGCGCCACGGCTACTACTTTTCGTGTGTGCTTGTTATATTGTCAAGCTCGCTGGTCTACTTTTTTTCAGTTTTATTACTCTCGTGAAGGTACTCATGAAAGTCTCTCTTTCTTAAGCCAATGCTCCAATAATGTCCGTCATCTCCCTTCTGGGGTGCAATTTTTCGTTATTTTGAAGCCACATACTGGTTTTTGCCGGGGGCCGCAATATAACCTAACAGTTGAAAGCGGTTTTCAGGACCTCTCCGCGGCTGATCCCCAAACGCATCGTGGCACTTTATGTCACCAGGTGTTTATCCCTTTGTGGTATGTCCTGGTGGGGTAAAACAGACTTACTTACTCCAACCCCATACTCTCTGTCTCCATGTGGGACTAATTTTGCGTTATTTTGATGCCCTATCCTGGTTGTTGCCGGGGGTTCTAATATAAGCGTTATTTTGATGCCCTACCCTGGTTGTTGCCGGGGGCCCTAATATAACCTAACAGTTGAATCTCATCCCCATGGTGGCACCAGGACATCACACAAGCGATAAACACCCGATGACACAAAGTGCCACCATGCGGATGAGGATCACCGTGGCGAGGTCCCAGAAACCGCGTTCAGACAATTGGCCATATTTTATGGCCTGCCTATATTGCGGCCCCTGGCAAAAGCTAGGGTGGGGCTTCATATAACAAAAAAAATTTCATCCTAAAAAGGACAAAAATTGATTATAATAATCAATCGTTGGTGAAATCTGCTCTCTCCATGCTTTTTCCCACAATCCTTAGTGCAGTGCTTGCCAGTTGGTCCGCTCGCTTATTTTCCTTTACGCCCACATGACCAGGTGTGTAGATCCACGAGGTTCGACGCCATTAATATAAATACATAAAATTACGTCTTTCTGTGTGTTTGCCTGTATGTTTATCTGTCTGTATGTATTTAGGTATTCATGACACAACACTTTAAAACGTCATCTATTTATACCGGAGATAACTGCATAAATATTTCTCTGCTGGCATAAGTAAAGAGAGTTGCATACCCTGTACAATACGTTGCACAATCAACCCTAGCCTTTTTCTGTTTCTTTTTTTTTCTATTACGCAATTTTACGCCTAGTTGTTTGCTTTTGCCACTCAACGGTCGACTCTCTATATCATTGTTGAACTCAACACAAGACGGTCTGCTGTCAAACAGCCTGCAGCTGAGCTCGAAATGGATACATAAGAATTAAAACGCGTGGAAAACGACTCGGACACAAAGGCCGATAATAAGTTGATATCAATTGCTTCCTCTAAATCAGCTGTTCTCAACTTGTGAGTCTCGACCCCTTTGTGGATTGAACAATACTTCCACAGGGGTAGCCTAAGACCATCGGAAAACACATATTCACTGAAGTTAGGAAGTATCAACGAAAATAATGTTATGTTTGGAGGGCCAACACAACATGGCGAACTGTATGAAAGGGTCGCAGCGTTAGGAAGGTTGACAACCACTGCTTTTAATGGCATAATCCTAACTTCAATACCGGATTTTCCCCAAAAAATATCACACGGCCATATAATCAATTTTGCTGCAAATGAGTCATTGAGACTTATTTTCAGTCGATTTTTTTTTTAACGAAAAGCTACATTTATTTAAATAACAAAATAGACATCTATTCACTCTTACAGAAAAAAAAAGATCTTCTGTGAAGGCATCACGTTTTTTTTTTTTCGGTAACGTTGCAGAACCAACCCTAACAGCCCCTGGCTGTTGTGTGGTTTCTCTAGGCAAATTTACGTCCAGTAGTTTGCCACTGCTTATAGACGGTCGGCTTTTTTTATACCACTGTCAAAACCAACCCAAGGCGCATTGCCTGCAGCTGGGATCGAACTTGGCATCCCGGCATTGCCAATTTTTCGGTAATAAGTCCTAAATAATTGCTGCAGATCTCACATAGTGCCTGATAAGTCATGCTGCTGTTTATTTTCGTGTCAGGTCTCGGCGAAACTTCATCCGCGACAGGGTGGGTCATTGGCTGTCCGGTAGACGACTTCGTCGTTGGTTTGGGACAGTATTTAGGTCTGTCTCCTTTGAATGCATCAACACTACAGGAGTCCTCTTGCTTGGTGCGCGAGTAATGCTAAGCCATTTTATATGGCACAAATAACCTAGTCACAATTACAACCTAAAGCGTCCCATTCGGAGATGCTAATTTAACGTGATATTTTTTTTTTTAATTAGTAAAATAATGTAGGAAGGACGGGAACATACGGTAGTTATACAGGAGTAGGCAGCCTGTCAGTCCTGTGGTCGTTTGTTGAAATCCTTGTACCGGCTACCATTTTAATTCCCCTCATTCGTTACCAATGGATCCGGATGGCGCTTAATACTCAAGGGAAAGGGACGACGGAATTACATTCAGGAGGTTTACTGGTACTGATGTGTCTGGGTTCACAATAGCAAGGCCTGTTGAAACATTGTAGTGTGGTAACCTGAGGACAGGTTACATGCCACCTTGAAGATAAAAGTATTTTACAAGCAGCCGACATTTTCCCAAGATTTGTTACAATTACAGTGGTTTATTGTGGCCTGAAATATAGGTGTAATTCTGGCATAATTCTGGCAAATTCTAGAGCATGTATTTAAAATTTGGCCGCTGTTTATAATACTTAATATTACTTGTGAACAGGTGATTGAATGAAATGATGTATGAATGAAGTGATGTGTGAAAGGACACAATGATAGACAGGCGTGCGTGCCCTAAACCTAACCCTTTGAAAAAAACATCAGTAACAGAAGAAGCAGAAGAAGAAGAAGAAAAAGAAGAAGAAGAAGAAGAAGAAGAAGAAGAAGAAGAAGAAAAGAAGAAGAAAAAGAAGATAAAGAAGAAGAAGAAGAAGAAGAAGAAGAAGAAGAAGAAGAAGAAGAAGAAGAAGAAGAAGACGAAGAAGATAAGAAGAAGAAGGAAAAGAATGTGGTACTAATAATAACGACGACAACAGCAATGATGATGATGTGGACGATGATAAAAACTATATATACACACACACACACACACACACACACACACACACACGAGTAGATATTACCTTGGCAAAGTTGTCCTTGTTGAGTTCATGAACAATACCTTGGCCGTTGCCAACAAACAATGACAGCAGGAACGCAACACAGGGGGCGACAATCCACTTCCGGGGCACGGCTGCCATATTTATCTCCGCGTGCCACACAAGCTAATTTTGATTAATGTTATCTTCACAATAAAATTCCGACGACAGCGCGAGTACAGTTAGTTCACGAGTCCACTGGCGCTTCAGTAGATAGGTCTGAGAAAGCTAACTTAGATTAATAAAAGAGTATGACAGTGCATGACAACGCAGGTTTCAAACAAAGTCTGAAATGTTTGAAAATTAAAATCAATGTATTTGTATGTGTGCCTTTGTACATAAAAACTTAGGAACCCACCCCCATCCCTTTAAACACCCTGACTCTTCATCCTTAAAACAATTATGAGGAGGATGCGCGACACCCTCCCCCCCCCCACCCTTCTCTCTCTCTCTCTTTCTCTCTTCTCGTGTCCGCCCTACCCCAGCCCTTATGTATTGAAGTTCTCTTTTTAAGTATTTATTTACTTATTTCTATTCTTCTTCTGAAAGTCACAGCCGTGTGGTGTTAGTCTTCACGTCTATCCACTATATTTCATATTATTTCAAGTAAATTATTATTCTTATTTGCTATAATCTGCATTATTATTTTTTTTCAGCTCTCTATTATTGACCTCCTTCTCCTACCCAAGCAGCGTCTTTGTGTCGGCACACCTGAAGATTAAGCACCACAGAGACCCTCCTTGGAACAAGAAGAAAACACACATATCCTGATTATCCTCTTCAGAGGGTTCTACTTAGGTTCGGTCCACCCTGTAGGTTCCGGGGCCATATTCTGAGTCAAAAATAGACTTACTGCCCATAAAAAGCATGGCTTAAAAGTCCACTAATTATGGGTGTCTCCTTTGAAGACTAACTGCATTTGCCTGAAAGGCGAGGAACTAACGGTCTGCATACAAATACGACTCATCTGTAAAACGGATCTACATGCAACACATAAATTCTGGTACAAGACTAAAGTCCAGAAGTAAGGGAACAATCAGGACCTTTCTGCCAGAGACGCCACGAAACTCCAAGCACAAACACTTAAAACCGTTTGACTGAAATAAGTTCACGATATTTCAAACTTGTAGTTTACACGAGTTTAGGCCTCTAGAACACGCACGTTTTACACTTTTTTGTCTCTTTTTGAACTTCCTAATTATAATTTTTAATTTGAAGATTTCGTCGGGTCCAGTAAACCGGTAGTGGATTAAAATACCCACCAAATCCTGCTCTAAATATCAGATATCTTAGTCGAACTTGGATGAAGATATCATTAGAATAGTGCAAAAGCGCCTGTAGTAAGAGTTATTAAAAAACGACTAAAATTGGTTGGCCACGTGGTCAGAATGAGCCCAGCGACACCTGTTGCAAGAGCATACATCATGAGAATGGAAACATCAGGAGGCGGGAGAAGGCTATGAAGAATATGAAAGATGGAGTTAACAACTTGCTAAAACTCAACAATATCACCGTGCAACAACCTAATGAGCCCGCACTATACCGGAAACCGATCGTTAGCCGTGCTTACAACACCGAACGGCATTTAGCAGAGAAAGACAATTGATAGATACAATATGCAGATTCACAATGTTATAAATAATTTAACAAGCCAAAATACTAGCTAGACAAACTCTTAGTTTGTACATTCACATTCCAAGACAAACTGTTTTACCTACACATCATCACATGTATATTACTAACACACGTCGAATCTCAAGTTTTGTTAAACTGAAACGTGTACCGATAGGGTTGTTCTATCGATACGCACACAACCCTACGTGTTTTAGCATGGCCGATCGATAGATCAAAGCTGTGCATCTTACTACCAACGATTTCAAAGATTAGAAAAGTTTGGATTTCAAACATGGCGGCTAAGACACGTGTTACCAGCTGCTGCCATCTTTGCCACGTGACTGATGTATGTAGTTTTGTTTAGTCTTGCGTTAAATCAGGTTACAAAAGTAGTCGAATCTTTGCTACAGCGTGGACAACATCGATCCGTTGCGGTTATTGAAATTTATACGTGTGTTTATAGTATCATTGTAGGACGGACTGTTCTACACGACTCAAACAACTGGCAAAAGACAGTGGGTCTTTCTCTCTTATTTCAGTTACCTCATAAAATATTATATTGGGGGAGGGGGTGGTGTGTGTGTGTGTGTGTGTGTTTGTGTGTGTGATGTATAGATGTTCTGTGTGTTCTTTCTAAAGCGTTAACTAAGTAATGTAATATCGTGAAAAGAAAACAAACCCAAAGAAAAGTAGTACAAGTAAACTTCACATTACTACAAACACAA
Source organism: Candidula unifasciata (assembly GCA_905116865.2). Classification (NCBI taxonomy): domain Eukaryota; kingdom Metazoa; phylum Mollusca; class Gastropoda; order Stylommatophora; family Geomitridae; genus Candidula; species Candidula unifasciata. Next base: position 49,104 of record CAJHNH020002378.1, on the reverse strand, counting down.
ACGACAAATGAATGTTGGGAAGAGCGGAACTTTCATCCGGGCAACGTGTTCACAATGAGTGGTCACACCCAGACATGATCAGAGCGATAACAGCACACAACTTGGGACACTAACCCACTTCTGTTGGCACAACAAATCCTTTACTTCTTTGGGACAAATAAGAACACACCATAATTATAACCGAAGATGTTTTAGTTGGAGCTGAACGTCGTCACCCCTGTAGGGGCTATAGCGCCACAAGCTCTGGAACAAGACAAAGTTCAGAAGTGGACAACAGCCGGAACATTCTGACGGTGTTCACAGCCGGTGTACTCAGAGAGAGAGAGAGAGAGAGAGAGAGAGAGAGAGAGAGACAGAGAGACAGAGAGGGAGAGAGAGAGAGACAGAGAGAGACAGAGGGAGACAGAGAGAGAGACAGAGAGAGACACAGAGAGAGAGACAGAGAGAGAGAGACAGAGGGAGACAGAGAGAGAGACAGAGAGAGACAGAGAGAGACAGAGAGAGACAGTGAGACAGAGAGAGACAGAGAGAGAGACAGAGAGAGCGTGGTAAATTTTTTTTTTTTTTTTTTTGTTAAACTACGAATGAACAAACTGAATCATGCTTTTTTCCAGACGCAGTGGTGTTATATAATCTAGAATCGCACTTTCGTCTAGTACTTGAAACAAACTGTCAAACACGCGGAAGTCAAAGATATGAAGCAAACACACAAAACAAGATATTATACTCTTGTGTGATTCCAGTGCTAACTTACGGATGCGAGAGTTGGAAAACAACAGTAATTGTAATTCTTTTTTTTTTTTAATTTAAAAAAATTTGAAACTAGACAATTTTGAGAACAAATTTCTGAGAAGAAAACACAATCTCAACTGGACAGATTTCGGATCCAATACGCAAAAAAAGACAAGAGAGCAAGTTAGATAATGAATGTATCCAATTTTATAAGAAAGCGCCGCTGGAACTACATCAGCCATGCACTCAGAATGGATCAGTCCAGACTCTCTCATCAAGCCCTTATATGGAAATTGAAAGGAAAAAGAAAACGGGGAAGACCAAGAGAGACCATCCTCAGGGAAGGCTCAACTCTGGGTCTAATGAACATTCAAGACCTAAAACAGGTGGCAACGAACCGCCGACCATGGAAAGCTATGACCTCTGCCATATGCGCCACACTAGGCTTAACAGGAAAAACTAAGTTGCGTTGAGTCAAGAATTGACATCAGCGCATTTAGGGCATTCCCATGCGTGCTCCGTCCCCATCTTCAGCAGCCAGCGCAGAGTTCCAATACTGAAGGTATCGGTCACAATCTAGTTATATGCCCGTCTTGCCTTTCCTCTGACTGTAGTGAGGCGGCCAGACCCTCTGGTTACACCCAGATGCCTCATTCTCGCCAGGCCATAATAATCTTCTATCTCTACTGATTCCGTTGCTTGTTCCCAAAGAGCCTTGACCACATCTGCCCTGTCATGTATCAGTTCACCACCCAGAGGTCCAGATCGAGCCACTCTGTACGCCTGACTAACTAACTAACTAAACTAACTAACTAACTAACTAACTAACTAACTAACTAACTAACTAACTAACTAACTAACTAACTAACTAACTAACTAACTAACTAACTAACTAACTAACTAACTAAACTAACTGACTGAATGACTGACTGACTGACTGACTGACCGACCGACCGACCGACTGACTGACTGACTGACTAACTAACTAACTAACTAACTAACTAACTGGTGTTACCTTTTCTTGAGGATAAACACATCAGTTCGAGAGAAGGATCATACTGTGTGGGCAAATCGCCAAAGAGGCACTAAAAGTGGAAGCTGAAACTTCGAGTACTACGACCACCACTAAAATGGGAAATAAAGTGATTCAGGAAGCGAGAACGTTCCCCCCCCCCCCTCCCTCACCCTCAAAGAAACCATAAAAGGAACTTTCATGAGAGAGGCCAAAGCTGCTGGACTGGATTCCATCCATGATATTGAAGTGATTGCACAGGATAGAGCACAGTGCAGGAATACACTGCGAGCCCTATGTGACATATAATGACTCTGCGGGGCGTTGATGAATGATGATTACTTCATTCATTCATTCATTCAGTAGCATGTCCCTCGCGGAACCTCGCTGCCATAACAACCCTCCGGAAAACCTTCCTATCATGAGCAAGATGTCCTGCGTCTGATACACCCATCTGGAGATCATCTGCCACATCCTGCACCCATCTTCTCCTTGGCCTTCCTCTTCCTCTCTTCCCAGGCATATACCCCTCCATTATTGTTCTCTCTAGACCTCCATGACGTTTCAAGTGACCAAAATATTTCAATTTTCTTTGTTTTATTGTCTTTACTAGCCAACCCTCTTCAATATTCAGCTCTTGAAGTATGGATGCATTTGTTCTTTTCTTTACCCAAGATATTCTTAGAACCTGTCTGTAACATTTATATTCAAATGCATTTATGCGCTGTTCCGCTTGTTTAGTAAGTGTCCAGGTCTCACAGGCGTATGTTGCAATGGGAAAGATGCATGCTCTTAAAAATCTGACCTTTGTAATTCTATCTGTACAATTCCATAATTTATTCAGTTGTTTTAGTCTTTGAAGAGCAATTGATAGTCGCCGTTTAATTTCTTTCATTGTGTCACCATTGTTGGTAACCAGTGACCCAAGATATTCGAAATTTTCCACCACTTCCAATCTTTCCTCATTAACATATATTTCCTTCTCCATGGCAGTTTTGTTTGTATGCATTATCTTTGTTTTTGCTGTGTTAAGAAATAAGTTATGATTTTCACTATTTCTTTAGAGTGAGGTTAATAAGTTTTCTAAACCATTTTGTGATGTTGATAGTAATACTGTATCATCAGCATAACGAATTTCTGGTATTTCATGACCACCGATGTTTAGGGCATCATATTGTTCCTTGTTTATATCATCTCTTTACATTTCTCATTATATTTTCGGCGTACAGGTTGAACAAATACGGTGACAGCACACATCCCTGACGGACTCCTTGCTTGATGCCAAACCAGTCTGATGTCTCTCCATCTATTCTGACTGCTGCTTGTTGGTCTTGATAGAGCATTTTAATGAGCTGCACTATATGTGATGGAAAGCCCATATTCCTCATGATTTCCCAAAGCTTCTGATGTTGTACACAGTCAAATGCTTTTGAATAATCCACAAAACATAAGAACAGATTTACATTAAATTCTCTACACTTCTCTATTATTAAACGCATGTTGAATATATGATCTCTTGTTCCTCTTCCCTGTCTAAATCCAGCCTGAGCTACATTAATCTCTTCTTCCATTTTCTTTTGCAGTCTTCTCATTATAATTTTTAGTAGAATTTTACTTGCATGACTGATCAGGGCAATAGTTCGATAGTTTGTACATAATTTCAGGTCACCCTTTTTTTTGGTATTGGAATGAAGATAGTTCTCTTCCAGTCTTTTGGCCAAATACCATATTTTCCATATCTTTTCACATAATGCATGATAGATTTTTATGCTTTCTTCTCCTCCCGCTTTAATCAATTCAGCTGGTATCTCATCACATCCAGGTGATTTACCATTTTTCAGGCTCCTTATTGCCCATGAAATTTCATCTAATGAAGGTTCAGGTTCTGCCTCTACTGTTACTGGTTCATGTATATCATTCATATCCTCACTGTCATTCATATCATACATTCCGCTGCAGTATTCCTGCCATCTTCCTAGAATTTGTCTAGATTCTGTTAAAGTATTTCCCAACCTGTCACAAATAACATTTAACTGAGGTTGAAAATTTCTTGTCAATAACTTCATTTCCTTGAACATTTCGTAATCTCTTCCATTTTTGTGATGCTGCTCTATTTTAATACAGCAATCTTGTACATACTGATTTTTATCCTTTCTTGTGTACTTTCTTATTTCTCGTGTAAAAAATTTATACTTCATCCTACTATCATTGGTTTCTCCTTTCTTTTTCAGTTCTCTTCGTTGTTTTATTAGTTCTAACGTGTATGGTGTGATCCATGGTTTATGTTGCTTAGTCCTGGTGGGTATTAAGTCTTTAGCTGCTGTTATCAAGATATCCCTAGCTTGTACCGCCAGTTCATCAGGTGTCATTTCCTCTTGTACAGACATCAAGACCTCAAAACGGTTCTTCACTTCTACGTTGTATGCATCTGGTATTTTTGTGAGATCAAATCGAAATGGCCTTGGTCCTCGGGTAAGCTTTTTGAGTTTTAATTTTAGATCTGCTTCTAGTAACTGATGATCTGTATCGCAATCTGCACTTCGCAGGGTTTTTGCAGATGTTATGCTCGATCTCCATCTTCTTTGTATTAAAATGTAATCTATCTGATTTTTGGTAACACCGTCAGGGGATGTCCATGTGAAAAGCCTTCTAGGGTGTTGTTTATAAAGTGTGTTAGCTATTGTTAATTCATTTTCTATGCAAAATTCAATCAATTTTTCTCCTGTTTCATTTCTAATACCCAATCCAAATTTTCCTAAAACGTGTCTCTCATTTTCATCATCTCTGCCTGTACCTACTTTAGCATTAAAATCTCCCATTATTATTATTATATCATTCTGATTAATTTTATTTAATGTGTCTTGCAGTATGGCATAAAAATCTTCAATTTCGCCCTCCTCTGCTGTTGAAGTTGGTGCATATACCTGCATGAAAGTTATGTTTTTTGGACGGCCTTTAAGTCTGATAGTTAGGATTCTATCACTAACTGGATTATATCCCATAATAGCTTTTGCTGTTGTTTTATCTAAACAAAATGCCACTCCGCTCTGGCCTCTTACATCTCTACCAGAATATACGAAAAAGCTTCCATATTCATTGATAAAATGTCCCTTGCCACTCCAACGATGTTCACAAATTCCTAAAATCTGAATATTTAATCTTTCAATCTCATCACATACTACTTTAAGCTTTCCTTCATACAGACTTCTCACATTCCACGTTCCTATTCTCATTCTGTTTCTTAGTCTGACACAGTGGATTTCCTTGGTAACACAGTCAGGATTAACTCCGTCATCACGATTACTAGTACCGACCCCTGTATCACACTCTTCCCCAGTGTTATCTGATCTGCCTGGCCTGGGGGTCTCGCCACCAGATCTCTTCTGTGTTATGTTTTCTTTCATGATTGTTATGGGTTCTTGGCAAAATTTGCAGAAGGTAGTTTGCCGTTGCTTTCCTCCTGAGCAGTGACTATACTAGTCGGTGGCCATAGCCATTGTCTCTACTGATGAGATCATCTGCCTATCGCCGCAGAGTGCAGACCATAACCAACAATACCTGTCGGCTGCTCTTACACTCCATCCACCACCTGCTTCCATGGCTTCACGTAACCCTGATTGGGGGGCTAAACGGGTACTCCACCTTGCCCAAGGGTGTCCCGTAGACTAGCGGAGGAAAGGAGGCGTCTTACTTCTCCTTTGATAGGGGATACCCCTACCCCGCTAACCGGTGATTACTTCATGGGGAATTTATTTTCGATGCGCACTGTACAGGGAATTCCCATGTTTAGAAGATTCGCGTGATGAAAGGAAGAAGAAGAAGAATATACTCCAGAAATAGAAGAGATTAAACATTTGTTGAATGAATGTTTTACTCGTCTTTGAATTCTGAGGTGAGTATGAAACATTTTGTCTTGTGAATTAAGGAAAACACTTCTCAAATACCGTAGGATATATGTCTTTCCTCATATGTGTTTCTCTTTTCCTGTTAATTCTTCGGCCGGCCTTTTATCATACAACATAGAACTTCTTCTGCATCGACACGGAATGACTATAGCCATTGTGCGCATCAAGTCTTGGATCGCAAACTGTCCCTCCCCACAACGCTTAACTGCAGAAGTGGAAATTGATGACGAGGACGATGATAGAAAGGAACTGAGCTGAGTTCAACATGTTGAATTAATAATCGGCATCCTAACAATCGGGACACTCCCATAAGCGCTCCGTCCCCATCTTTTGCAGCAAGCAAAGAGTTCTAATTCCGATTTCACCAGAAACTGTGGGTGTATCCGTCTCGTCTTTCCCTTGCATGTTGAGCGTCTGCCAGATCCCCTAGTAACTTCTCCTAACGCCATTCAAAGTTAAGAGCTAATATCAATACCCTCGGGGCCTTTTCATAAGCGCTCAATCCCCATCTTCAGCAGCCGGTAAGGCATTCTAATTCCCATGGTACCAGTAGACATCTGATTGAATGTCCCTCTTGCCTTTCCCCAGAGTGTTGGCAATTTATCAAATGAAGCGCAGTTTTGTTCCCACGGATGAAAGAAACAGAATCACAGTCACAATGGACAATCATCATTGCACGTCGAACAACTGCGCATATCTCTAGAAAGGCTGTGTATTACTGCTTTCGTGTGATTACAGGTCACATGACTTCTGTGTTTTGTTTTGCTTGTGTGTGTGTATGTATGAGTTCGTGTTTGTGGGTGTGTGTCTGTGTGTGTGTGTGTTTCTTAAATAGAATGCCTTGTGATACCATTCCATACACTGATTAAAATAAAAGAGAAGAAGGAAGCAAGGCACGAGTTATACCCAAAAAATATGGAAAGATATCGTCATAGGAACTTTACAACAGCACGATGTGTCAGTGGCTGGGGCAGACATAAGAAGAAGAATTAGAACCCTGTATTCCCTTTGAAATCCACAGCGGTAAAAGAGGAAGTGACGAAGAGTTGTTATTCTGAAGCTGACTAGGTTCTAAGGCTTTTCAAAGCCTAAACAAAATTTATGAAATCTGAACTGCGTAGTTCTACAACCAAGTCAGGCATTTTCAGTTCTAATATTATTTCAGTTTTAGCTGAAAATGCCTAATGAAGGTGTCTTGACAGAAACTGCCTAACGAAGGGAGTGCTGATTGCCACCATCAAAAAGAGACACTCTATATTCTTTAGTCATGTAATGAGAAGGAGAAAACTGGAGACCATCGAGAAGGTAGGTACTTTGGAGCAGGAAATAGGCAGAGGCAGACAGAGAGAGAAGATGTTTGGCAGTTTGACACCACGTCATGGAGTATTTACTGTGTCAGAATTGACTGAAGGTACTCGGAGCAGAAGATTGAAGACATACATAACTACCAACGCGCCATATGGCATGGGTTTTAATAATAATAAGAAACTGCACTTATGTGAAAATTGTGAAAAAAGCACTTAGGTGGCGGGCGTGCTGTCAAAGAGTAGTTCTATTTCGCAAATAAGTGTTACTATTGTGATGATTCATTTTATCTGTTTCAGAAAGAAACAACGATTGTAACGAACGTGTGGCTAGTTCACAGCCCCCTACAGTCTTCTATCCAGCAAAATGTCAGGGAACAGAGCAGTTGAACTCACATTTACTTGAAAAATCTTTTGAAATGAAACAAGCTCCAATAAGCAGTTGTTGCTCTAATTAGCCCACTGTGAAACCAAGTCGTTTAGCAATAATCTGTATTAAAATTTCAGGAAAAGTTCAAGTTCTCGCTGGAAATTTCAGCTGTTCAATAACTCTACAACGCTGATTTGCGATTTCGCATATCATAACATATACTTGTTTGTTAAATCATGCTCACTTTATGATTTTAAAAATCGGTTTCTTCACATTATTTTAACTAACAATTGATCTACTTAATGGGAAAGACGCTCAAGTTCAGATGCGGAGAAGATGTACCCCGGGATTTACCCAATATGAATATTACAGTAGGAGTCAGAGGGTGAATAGTGAATCAGTATACAGAAAACGAGGTTACGTTGACTAAAATTAGAGGTAATAAGTTTCTGTTAAGATCATGATTTTAGATGGAGATACACCAGGTTTATGAAAATGTTGCAGCGTGGAATCAACTGTCTTGCATACAGTGGTAATCAACAGTGGTATAGACGATAAAGAAACAGATGGACATTTTCTAAGAATCTTTTTTTTTTTTTTTTTTTTGGGTAATTAGAAAGAACTGTGATATTTAAATACCGTTGAGGTGATCACATTGAAGATGAAGAGTATAATACATCACCGATATGTGTAACTATATTCTGAATTCGATAGTTGCAACTGTAAGAGTTAGTAACATACATTGTTGGAGTTAGTGATTGTGGATAAAATAATTTTGAGAATGGAATCACAGAATATGAAGTACATACGAAGCGTGTGATTTAGTTTTTATTTTACATTTCGAATTGCCGTAAAGTTGTCTGAGTACCATTTGCACAGGATGTGTTATTGCTCGATTGATGATGTGACCTAGTTCTGACACAGGTTGCGTCCCCTGTCTCTGACACCTAGCCAGATGGACATGTTGCTTTGCAAAGGTTAAAGATAAACCGGCGATTTGAACTTACTACCCGAGAATATTTACAACCTCGCAATGTTATGTTTTAGGGAGGGGTGAGCGCTGAAAAACAACATTTACATATTATGCCAAAGACTTCATAAGCAAATATACAAAAGTGTCAAACCCTCAAGTAATTGTAGCTGTAAACTGATAACGGATCGCACACTAGCCCGCATATATTGACTACACACCAGAGCCTGGCCAAAACTCGTTCAGTGTAGTATCTTGCCAGCTTTAGAAATAATAGCAAGTATTCTATACCAAATTCCAAAGTAAAAGCAGCACAACGGCAAGTTTCGACTGTGATGTGTAAAGAAAACTCAACATTCATTGAGAAGAGTCTAGGTAACATATTAACAGTGTAAGACAATTACGTACTGCTTACAGACTGTACCATAAATATTTCATGAATCGATAGGGATCGACAGAAAAATACATTTCAGCCTTGAGACATCTCATGACAATCTTCGTTTGCGGACATGAAGTTGATTTAGTGCAGTGATGAAAATATCAATTTATACTGCTATCTAGATGTATTTACAAATTTATAAATAGTATAATGTTTTACCGCGGATTGTTAAAGAACAGAAACAACATCTTTACGAACCAAATACCTTTACTATTAAGAAAGCTAAATAAACATATGTAAATAGTCATTAAGAAAAACGTGTATATTTGGCATGCATGTTCTAAAAGTAAAGATAAGGACGATTATTTCATGGTGACTTGGATTTACACTGGGAGCTAAGTAAAGTTTTATTGGCACCGCAAGAGTTAACAGAATTGCTGTTACAGTTTGGAGAAGGGAAATAATTATATGGGTGAAAATGTTTACCAATAAAGACATGTATTCACAATGTTTTCAGTGACATAAATGCACAAATCACAACAAAAATGGAGCCAAACACATCATGAATAATGAAAGGGAAGATAAAGAACCCGATAAACAAGGAAGCAGCAAGGAGGCTTCGCCTGGGAATACCGTTGTCAATATAAAGAATATTGAAGGCAACACACACCCTGATTATGTGAATACGGACAAAGGAGGAAGTTCGGAACTTCTTGATAAAACTATGGTCACGGCGGATTCACACTCCCTATTAGGGACCCTACCTGAGACCAAGAAAAGCCCGATTTTTGATCGGATTTCTCCCACTAACAGTGCGTTTTATGTTCATGAAAGCGAAACTGAAAAGAGCAATTTATCGATAGATGATTCTGTGAATACGGGCACAGGAGGGAGTTCCGAGAGTGCCGATACAACAATGGGCACGGTGGAGTCAAGCTCGTCTTCTGGAACCCCATCTGTGACAAAGAAAATCCCCATTTTCGATCGGCTGTCTCCGACGAGCAGTGCTCTTTATGATCCTGAAAGCGACATCAGAAGAAGTAGTTCATCTAGAGCTGGTTCCGATGTCTGGCCCTCACAGGGCGTCGTCAAGTACAATTCGTTGATGACGATGGGAATCAGCCGTAGAAAGAAGTATTTTCCAACAGATAGCTCCTCGAGTCCTGCAGATAGCGGCGTGGATCATGCTAATGTTGATACTGGTAGTCCAAAATCAAGTCCACAGTCCAACACTCCTATTCTGCCAAAGTTGTATCCATATGAATATTCCAAGATTGACAACGAAAGCACTGCTGGACATCGTTGTTTAATGAGAAGTGGTACAGGCTCAGACATCCACGTCATTGAGGAATCCGAGGAGAAGGTTGATGAGTTTGATATTCCAATTGAGGAAAGTGAAATCGTCACATACAGGAGTTTAGACGAGGTTAAGGGTCAAGAAAGTATCCAAGAAACATCGGAGACATCAGTGAGTTGCTGTGACAAGCCATCTCCCTACATTCAGTTTATGACCATTCCTCCTGTAGAGAGATCGAACTCGGATGACTCCAACGAGATCAAAGTATCCCTGATGGGAGTAGAAAGAGATGCCGCAAACAGGATTCTCGGAGACGCATTCATAAAAATTATACAAACACTGGAGCCCAAAAAACAGCAGCAAGATGATGCTACTACCTATGAATCTAACACAACGGATAGTTCTTTTGAAAATTCTATAGTAGATAATTATTTAAAAGCTAAAATGGCCAACGATTTTCCTAATTCTGAAAGCTCGCATAGTCGTTATCCCGTACATTCTTCTAGTATCGACAAGCCAGCAATAGACGTGGTGTCTGCATCAGGTAGAATTTCTAACCTCGGATACTCCAGAGAATCCTTAAACAAAGTGCACAGCAAAAAATCCGTGTATTTCGCCGACACTGTTGGATTAGAATTGACTGACATACACCCTGTCTCTAACTCACAGTCCCCGCCGTACATACCCCAGTCTGTGTTGGATAAATTAATGCCAGATTTTGAAAACAAACCGAGAGAATCTAGTCAAAAATGTCTCTATCCCTGCTTTGACCAACCAGGTGCGGACTTCAACTTTATCAAGAAAGTTCTCAGCCAAAAGGTCTGTTTAGAAAACATGTTAGTTTCCGACATGACGATCAAAGGATTTGTTCGAGTGGCTAAAATAGCGCCATACCAATCCGTGCTCGTGAGGTACTCCGCGGATGACTGGTTCAGCTATAACGAAATTGAAGCTACTCATATGTCCGAGAACCCAGATGGCATGACGGAACGCTTTTCATTCATCCTCGAAGCGCCGTCGAGCATGGAACCAGCCTCTTATCTAGAGCTGGTCGTGTTGTTGATCTCTAATAGCACCGAGTATGCTGATTATAACGATGGCAATAACTACAAGTTACAGTGTGTCCAAAAATTGTCTGGTTTGCTGAACAGCTAGAGAATCTGCCAAGGACAGCACACAGAAGATATGGCATCTGATGCTTTTGATTAATAAATGTTTTGTTTTTCTTCATTAAGTGTTGTACTAAAGCTAAGTATTCACATAACGATACATGATAGAGCAGCGGCTAACAAGCTTTTCTGTGGTCTTGAGTTCGAATCCTCATAGAGTCGATAACTTTACTTTTTTCTTTGCATTTAGATCCCTAACCCTTACAACATTTCTTTCTTCCGCTTTGGCCTTTAACTCTGTCGATATCAGCGAATAATGTCGTCTTTCCTTTAGCAGTGAGAAGTTCTGCTTTAAAATAGCCAATTTTGGGTCTGAAAGAGCTAAGGCAGCACCGAGGACCAGAAGGAGATTAGCTTGCATTTTAGGAAATCATCAAACATCAGGTCCTTTACAGAACGTCGCTCTCACCATGGCAAGTCTGAAAGTCTTTCTTTCTTTAGCCAGTTCTTCAGCGCTATGTTTTTTCATAGCCTACATCTTCAATGTCCACCAGTGTTTTTCTTCAGGTCACCGGGATGTTTAATATGGCCAAAATACCTTGGCTTCCGGGACAGGATGCTGTTTATAAGCCAATTCTCTTCGATGTTTAGATCATACAAGACGATGGTGGCAATTTTAATACATTGAGCTAATAAAGAAACTCTGCAATAGAAGTAAGAATAGTAAAAAGTTTTAAACTAACCATTGGATGCATAGTCAGTTCCTTGGTAATGAAAGTATTCAAAGAACTGTTGGTCACAATTTAAAATAGGTATTAATTAATGTTCGTTGAGGAAAGAAGGTTTTTCAGTCCACCAATTCTCCTTCTTTCTTTCTTTCTTTCTTTCTTTCTTTCTTTCTTTCTTTCTTTCTTTCTTTCTTTCTTTCTTTCTTTCTTTCTTTCTTTCTTTCTTTCTTTCTTTCTTTCTTTCTTTCTTTCTTTCTTTCTTTCTTTCTTTCTTTCTTTCTTTCTTTCTTTCTCTTTCTTTCTTTCTTTCTTTCGAATATTCGTTCTTTCTTTCTTTCTTTCTTTCTTTTTTTGATTATTCGTTTTTTCTTTCTTTCTTTCTTTCTTTCTTTCTTTCTTTCTTTTCTTTCTTTCTTTCTTCTTCTTTCTTTCTTTTCTTTTTCGCTTTCTTTCTTTTCTTTCTTTCTTTCTTTCTTTCTTTCTTTCTTTCTTTCTTTCTTTCTGTCTTTCTTTCTTTCTTTCTTTCTTTCTTTCTTTCCTTTCTTTCCTTTCTTTCTTTCTTTCCTTCTGCTTTCTTTCTTTCTTTCTTTCGATTATTCGTTCTTTCTTTCTTTCTTTTTTGGATTTTTTCTTTCTTTCTTTTCTTTCTTTCTTTCCTTTTCTTTTCTTTCTTCTTTCTTTCTTTCTTTCCTTTCTTTCTTTCTTTCTTTCTTTCTTTTCTTTCTTTCTTTCTTTCTCTTTCTTTCTTTTCTTTCTTTCTTTTCTTTCTTTCTTTTTTTTCTTTTCTTTCTTCTTTCTTTCTTTCTTTCTTTTCTTTCTTTCTTCTCTCTTTCTTTCTTTCTTTCTTTCTTTCTTTTCTTTCTTTCTTTCTTTTCTTTCTTCTTTCTTTTCTCTTTTCTTTCTTTCTTTCTTTCTATCTTTCTTTCTTTCTTTCTTTCTTTCTTTTTTTTCTTTCTTTCTTTCTTTCTTTCGATTATTCATTCTTTCTTTCGATTATTCTTTCTTACTTTCTTTCTTTCTTCTTCCCTTCCCTTTTCACTACTTCGAATGTTGAGTGAAATGCGAGTATAAGGCTCTGCTTCTTGCTTTTCTAGCAGCCTCGACCATAGGCATTTCTATCTGTTGTAGAGTTTCTCTAATGTTAGCTTTCCCTCTTGTGCCAAGTCTACAATAACCTCTACATCCTGCTGCTATGTTAGCTTTCCCTCTTGTGCCAAGTCTACAATAACCTCTACATCCTCCTGCTTTGTTAGCTTTCCCTCTTGTGCCAAGTCTACAATAACCTCTACATCCTGCTGCTATGTTAGCTTTCCCTCTTGTGCCAAGTCTACAATAACCTCTACATCCTCCTGCTTTGTTAGCTTTCCCTCTTGTGCCAAGTCTACAATAACCTCTACATCCTGCTGCTATGTTAGCTTTCCCTCTTGTTCCAAGTCTACAATAACCTCTACATCCTCCTGCTATGTTAGCTTTCCCTCTTGTGCCAAGTCTACAATAACCTCTACATCCTGCTGCTATGTTAGCCTTTCCTCTTGTGCCAAGTCTACAATAACCTCTACATCCTCCTGCTTTGTTAGCTTTCCCTCTTGTGCCAAGTCTACAATAACCTTTACATCCTCCTGCTTTGTTAGCGTCAGCCTTGTATAGCATGGAGTCACAAGGCATTTCACTCTATTTAAGAAGGCCAGCAATACAGGGTCCAACAATTAGGTAATGAGACTAATTCCATAAAAATTAAAATAATCGACAGTTGAAGATATAACCTGTATTTTATTCAAAGAAATCCCCTTGTGCATCGATACAGCAAGTGGCACGATCTAGAAAACACTGGAACGACTTCTGTAGTTCTTCTGTTGTTTTGGCCCTTAAAGTCTATGTTACAGCCCTTTAGATGTCGTCAAAATCGGTAAAAAAGCGTCTTTTCAATCGAGACTTCAATTTTGGGGAAAGAAAATAATCATAAGGAGACAAATCTGGGAAATAGGATGAAGGCTGAAAACATACACTTGTTTTTGAGCCAAAAATTATTGTTTTGATTATGTCTTTTGGGTACTCAACCCGCTGATGTTTTTGGTCATCAAACAACGGATGTGGCACAAACCGGCAAGCAACTTTTTTCTTGCTAAAATCTTGCACTAAAATTTTATGAATGGTCTCTTTATTACCACCAGATTCATCTGCTATCATCTTAACAGTAAAACAATGATCTATTTTTATCAGCTCTCTGACTTTTGCCATGAGTTCATCATAACGAACAGAAATTTGGCGTCCAGGTCTCAGTGCATTAGTAATCATTTCTACACCACTTTTGAATCGTGAATACCACCTGAAAATGTGGGCACGAGATAAACAATTATCCCCATAAACTTGTTAAATCAATTTAACTGTTTCAATGGCACTTTTTCTGAGTTTTACAAAGAATTTAATGTTAGCTTTTTGCTCCGTGCCGATTACGTAACAATGCATCTCTGACTCGGTCAATAAAATTGCGGTTTGTTTGTTGTCTGCTTATCGAGCGGTAATGAAAAGTTGCCAGATCATAGACGAATGTTGTCTCTTTAGATTCCATGCTTTGCTTTATATGTGGCACTTTTGTCTTGGCTATAATAAAATCAGTCTCATTACTTAATTGTCGGACCTTGTATGATTTGCTTTCTATGTATGTAATTTATAATTGGTTGTGTGCTGATGTTTTTTTCTCTTGTAATCCTAGTCCTGACCTTTATTTCTTCTATTACTCCTGTAGCCCTTCTCAGACATCTCGTTGACACGTTGATCCTATCAATTATCCATTTAAAATGCAACTAGCAACATAAAGTTAGCATACTTCGGCGCTTAGGTAGGTAGGTGGGTAGGTAGGTAGGTAGGTAGGTAGGTAGGTAGGTAGGTATGTAGGTAGGTAGGCAGGTAGTTGTACCCCACCTGGACATCAAGTAAAATAAATAAAAAGTAAAGATCCCTTTTCACCCCTTTAGGCGCATCGGGTATATGGGAAGAGCACCCATATTTCTCCAGTTTAATCGGCACTGGTTGGGTAATGTGGTCAGCATATACCAGCCGTCTCAACTTCCCCAGGACAGCCATCTTGGTACCCATTTTAGGATTGGTCGACCTGCGACGCTCCATACTATGATAAAAATCCACGCAGTCAGCAGTGGGTTTCGATCGCGGTACGTTGGAATTACGAGTCGGACTCGCAACGCTTTGGTAATCTCGGTAATCTTGGTAATCATAGTTTCAGCATCATAGCAAACGGGTTACCCCATAGTTGCTCCGCTCCTGTGCTAACGAAAAACACACAGAATGTTCGTCGCAGTCCCTTGTGGAAGGATTGACAGACTGCTGTCTCAGCATATGCCCTAGCATACACACGCACTAAAAGCATCGGAAGTGCTAACACAAACAGTCTGCATTAGAAATGCAGTTCATCATCGACGGTAGCAGAAGTCGCCAACAGATCAGCAGTTGCACACGCGGTCAATATTAATCACACAAAGGAACCACCAATATTGCGGCTACACGCGCCTTTTCGGACTTGCAACGCCTTGGTAATCTTGGTAATCTTAGTTCCGCAACGCCTAAGCCACGGATGCCGCACCAGGACATCACACAAGCGATAAACACCCGGTGACACAAAGTAACACCATGCGGATGGGGATCACCCGTGGAGAGGTCCCAGAAACCCCTTTCAGCCATTAGCCTTATCTATGGCTAGGAAATAACTAGGGGAGACGACTTTAGCGCTTAGAATTATCTCCCTGAGTGCATTGCCTCTCACATTACACAACCCAGGTCCGTTAAACTGGAGACAAGATCCTACACACTCGCGCGCGTGTGTGCGCCAGCGCGAGTGTGTGTGTTTATTTTTAATTATTTTTTGTGATGCCCATGTTTAAAAATCTCCACACTGCATCACTAATTTCTATGTTATCTCAGCTGGCACAGTGGTCGGTATGTTTCACTGACAAGTTGATTGTCCCGGGTGCCTTTCCTGTACAGACAGGATTATTTACATTTACAAACGCAGATGTACCCGTAACACCCCCCCCCCACCCCCCTTTTTCCTCATTAAAAAAGAGTACAAGGAAATCTGCATATGGTTCTGGGAATAACCTGCATGTAAACAGATGGGCGGAACCTTTGAAACCGTCGAAAGAGTGTATATAACAAACACACTGGTAGAAATCGACTGATACACGCGGAATAAGTAGGCAAATTAGAGACCCATTAGGTTGAACAAATAAAGGTATGGGGCTAGACCAATATTTTATATATCCGTCGGCACTTGGTGGGTGTTGTGGCTAGCAGTCCGCCCTGTGGCTAAGTCGATGCGAACGCTTCGTAATGCCGGGGTGCCACGTTCGATCCCAGCTGCGGGCCATGCGCCTTGCGTTGGTTTCGACAGTGGTATCAGGGGGGCCGACCGCCAGTGGCAATGGCAAACTACTGGAAGTAAATTTTGCCTAGAGAAACCACTGGGGTTGGTTCTGCAACGTCCTGTAAAGGATACGCAACTAACCATGTGGTCAGTAGGATTTCCTAGGATTGCACTTGATAATTATTCAAGGCTGGGTCGACCTGAGAGCCAAGGTCATTTATGGAAGAGAAAAAGTCAAACCTAAAAACCGAATACTTTAGTTACCTTATTGGGAATCGAGCCTGCCACCTTTCAATGACGAAAGCGCCTCGGTGCAGAAACGAGTGTGCTTCGACCCATGATGTGTGAATTTATGTAACTTACTGTACTACATCAATGGTTTGAAACAATGTATGTCTTCCTTCCATAGTTGTGGATTCAAGCTATGTAGTGACTTATTTGGGATTGCCTGGCTTTTTATCGTATTAAAATGATAATAAAGAGATTGAAACAATTCACATATCTTGAATACTTAGGCCCGATTGTAATCAACAACGGCGACTGCACAAAAGACGGCACACACATAGCATTGGACAGGCTTGACTGACTTTCTACCCCACCAGGACATCACATAAGCGATAAACACCCGATGACACAAAGTGCCACCATGTGGATGAGAATCACCGTGGAGAGTTCCCAGAAACCGCGTTCAGCCTTTAGGCCATATTTAGGGCCAGGCTATATTGCGGCCCCTGGCAAAAGCCAGAGGATGGATTGAAAAATCGAAAAATTTCATCCTAAAAAGGACGGGAGGTATTTTTGCTATTTAGACAGGCTTAACAGCAAGAAGAACTTATGGAGCAGCACCAGCAAGCTAGTTAAAGTATAAATGTCAAGGTCACACATCTGTCACGTGGGAACTTGTGGATCTGAGTCGTGGATTCTTATTCAGTCTTTGCAGAAAAATATTCGGGCATTTAAATTGAAATGCTACAAAAACATTCTTATAGCAGCAGAAGAAAAATACACACACACACACACACACACACACGCTCGCTCGCATGCACTGAGGCGCGCGCAAACATACATACATACACACACACACATATTTATGTATAAATATGTATGTGTAATTTCAACAATAAAGAAATGGGCAATACATAGAAGTGAGTGGAATTTTCACGACTCCATCTTGTTCTGACAATCATCTTGACTAGGATTCTGTTGCCTTTCTGGCCGTGTGCAATGATACGCAGTATCGATACTTTTCATTATCATCATCATGTGCCCTGCCAACTGGCATAGGCGCTCATGTGCCTCCACAGATCATGATCCCTGGTTGACTGGAACAACTCTCTTGATGATATCCCTCCATACTATCGTCTTAGCTCATCCAGCATAATCTCTTTTGGTCTGCCCCCCCCCCCCCCTCTTTTCCCACTGATCTTTTCAGTTGTCATGATGTTCTTCAATGTCTCTCTTCTCATTATGTAGTCAAAGAACAGTGTTTGTCTCTTTCTTATTATCGATACTTTTCTGGCATCAAATATTTCAGTTTAAGAAGAGCTCGTCGGCTGCCGAGATGTAGTTCTTGAGAAGAATGTCGAGAATACCTTGGACTGCCAGAATAACCAACTTTGAAAACCCGGAAAAGGCTTATGACAGTAGAACATTATATACAGCAATAAGAAGGAGACAAAGTTCTTTGGTCATGTGATGAGAAAAGGAGCATGGAAAATATCGTGACGACTGAAAAGATCACAGGTAGAAAAGGCAGAGGCAGACCTGGAGAATTGATGGTGAATGGCTTAAGACCATGGTATAGAGGAATATCATCAGTGGAATTGATCCAGAACACCAAAGACCGAGATCTCTCTCTCTCTCTCTCTCTCCATCCATCCATTTTATATCCATCCTTTCTATCTCTCTACATCCACGGTCTATCCTCTGTCCCTTTCTTCTATATCCTATTAGTCTTTACGCTCTCTCCACCCATATATCTATCTTTTCTCTCTCTCTCTCTCTCTCTCTCTCTCTCTCTCTCTCTCTCTCTCTCACACACTCTTTCTCTCCATCCATATTATATCTATCATTTCTATCTTTGTTTCCACGTTCTATCCCTTTTCTCTCTCTTTCCTACAATGTCCTATTTTTCTTCTTTTTTTTATCTTTCCATCCATGTTCTATTCATCTTTTCGCGCGCTCTCTCTCTCTCTCTCTCTCTCTCTCTCTATCCATTTTAAATTAATCTTTTTGTCTCTCCGTTCACGTTTTGTCCCCTCTCTAATTCCCACCCTGCCCTAAGTATCCTTTTTATGTCTCCATCCATGTTCTATTCATCTTTTCGCTCTCTCTCTCTCTCTCTCTCTCTCTCTCTCTCTATCCATTTTAAATTAATCTTTTTGTCTCTCCGTCCACGTTTTGTCCCCTCTCTAATTCCCACCCTGCCCTAAGTATCTTTTTTATGTCTCCATCCATGTTCTATCCATCTTTTCGCTCTCTATCTTTATCCATTCTCTATCCTTCTTTTACCAGTCCATCAAAATCATATCCATCTTTTCTCTGCTCATCCATGTCCTGACCTATTTTTTTGTCTCCCTTTTTATCATATCCATCTTTTCTCTCTCTCTTCTTTTATTTTATATCCATCTTTTCTCTTTCTTCATCTATTCCCTATGTTTGTCTCCCCATCCAAATCCTATCAATCTTGTCTCCCTCTCTCTATAGTTTTATGTCAACCTTTTTTGGTTCTATTCATTTAGGTCCCATACAATTACTCTCTCCGTTCAATTTATATTAAATTTTTTCTCTCTCTCCCTCTATGTTTTATCCAACTTTTCTCTCTCTTTCTCTATCCATGTCCTATCCATCTTTTCTCACTCTCTCCTTCTAGGCTCTATCCATCTTTTCTCTCTATCCATGTCCTGTCTATCTTTTCTCTCTGTCTCTCTCTCCTTCTATGCCCTATCCATCTTTTCTCTCTATCCATGTCCTATCTTTTCTCTCTCTCCATTCATGTCCTATCCATCTTTTCTCTCTCTCTCTCTTTATCCATATCCTGTCTATCTTTTCTCTCTCTCCATCCATGGCCTATCCATCTTTTCTCTCTCTCTTTATCCATATCCTGTCTATCTTTTCTCTCTCTCCATCCATGGCCTATCCATCTTTTCTCTCTCTCTCTCTTTATCCATGTCCTATATCTTTTCTCTCTCCACCCTGTTCTATCCATCTTTTCTCTCTCTATCCATGTTCTATCCGTTTTGTCCCCCTCTCTGTCAGTGTTGTATCAATCTTCTCCCAATCTAATTCTCTTCTCCGTGTGTTTCCAATTCTACCCCTTGTGCTCAACTGTAAGTAGGAACAAAGAAATCGTTCTTGTAAGAACAATAAATTTTTGCCCCGAAGTACGACCACAACACCAAATTTGACTTTATCTATAAAATTTAAGGATGTATAATAGTTGATACTGTCGTTATCTTAACTTATCTTTATGTGCAAATGTTGGCTTAAAACTAACGTGAACTCAGAAAAATGATAGCTTTTCATGACAGTTCCATTTAGTTTGTGGTTACAACGTCGATTCTCATTTTAAAAAAAGGGGCGTAATAACTGAGCTTCCAAATAAGCAAGAATGAAATGACAGACTTTGGTCAAATGATTATGGAGGCGATGTGATTGCAACATATTAATTTTGTGGCGGCCACAAGGTTGAAGTTGTGATGTTACATTCAAACTAAAACACAAATACCAGACATGTGGTTAAATAACCTGGCACACAGTTACAACTTAGTAATTACCTAGATATGTATATGTCACTCCCCCCACCCCCCCCCCCCCGCCCATTTAAAAAAAAAATATTTTAAGTCAGCAAATGTCACTTGCTAAATTCTAGGTAATTAGACAATGTTGTATTCGCTTGGGTCAAATACCCAGTATAAATCTAGTGATAGTTTAAATCTATGCGGGGCATTATAAATTGCTAAATTTTCAAAAATTGGTAGATATTGAACAATTTCCAGGACAGATATGTTGTTTTTTTCTGCAACGTATTAGCCATTTTACAAGAATAAAGCGGATACATTTGCAGGTATTGATTTCTTGTTAGTAGAAACAAAGAAAAGGAAAGGGTATTAGAAAACAGGGGAGGTAAGAGAATTTCGTGAACAGCTTGTAAAATTGATTATCTAATTGTGACGGCAGTGACTCACAAAGCATTCATATGTACTTCTGTTATCGCGTCTGTTGTTCGGTTTCAACCACATGGGAGGCTAAGAACCAGGGAACCAGACCTCCAGGGCGACCCAGGGTCCGCTGTGAAGACAATATCTGACAGTCCCTAAATGACACAGGACTGGAGAGAAACAAAGCCAGACAGAAAACTGCAAATAGAGACGTCTGGCGATCTCTCTGGCAAACCTCTACATCCCAAGGTAGAAGAGGAGCGACTAAGTAAGTAGGTAAGATTCAGCACTGTTCATATACATGGCTAGATCTGGCTTAGCTTGGTTCTGAAATATTGTGGATGTTCTGTGTAGGAGAGCCTTGCACATAATGCCACAATATCTAGCTTAAGAGGCGGGCACTGCAGGTTTCTGCTGGCTAGAGAACATGATGAACACACACACACACACACAAACACACACACATCGTGATTGTAACTGACTCAGAAAGCATGCTGAGGAAGGTGAGGACAGTCATGCTTCGTGCAAAGGTGGCATGCTTGGCTTCGGAGGTCACAGATGAAGAGCATTGTCTAGATCCTTTCTCTGGGACATACCTCTGTGTTGGGAAATGAACAGCTGGACAGATTACCTGGTTCTGCACAGAATACAAGTCATTCCTATAAATAAACAGAGGGGGAACTTTTGAGGCCGTCATTCCTATAAATAAACAGAGGGGGAACCTTTGAGGCCGTCATTCCTATAAATAAACAGAGGGGGAACCTTTAAGGCCGTTATTCCTATAAATAAACAGAGGTGGAACCTTTGAGGCCGTTATTCTTATAAATAAACAGAGGGGGAACCTTTGAGGCCGTTATTCCTATAAATAAACAGAGGTGGAACCTTTGAGGCCGATATTCCTATAAATAAACATAGGGGGAACCTTTGAGACCTTTATTCCTATAAATAAACAGAGGGGGAACCTTTGAGGCCGTTATTCCTATAAATAAACATAGGGGGAACCTTTGAGGCCGTTATTCCTCTATCTATCTACTTCTTTCTATGAGTGCCTGTCAATACACTTTCTGTTACTTGATTAATTCATATTACAGAATACAAGTGCATGATGCGGTTAAGGCCTCCTGGCAGCAGGTGTACAAAATGGAACAGCAAGTGGATCAACACAGTCGGATGGGAGTGGTCCAGCGAGGAGTGACGAGGGGATGGGGTCGATAGTCGACGCTCGGAGGAAAAGGAGGATGGACACATAACCAAAATGCTACTGGCACCATTAGTGCTGGAACTCTGCCTGGCTGCAGGCGGCTCATGGTGAGGGAATGGCCCGAGCGTTGTGATGTCGGTTCTTGAATCAACTCAACTCTGTTATCCTAAAATGTTCTAGGTGATTTATCGTCAACAAACTCTATCCTAATGCCAAGATGGGTGCCAGTGTCTGTACCGCTGAAACATAGATGATGATTACGTCAGATGAGTTAGACACAACCTAGCATGGAAGCTTCGTCTAGGCGAAAGAGAAAGCAAGATTAGAACTACTGGCAACCCAAAAGCATATCGTAAGAGTCGATTAATTGGGAGCTTCCTTCGAAGTCGGGTTGTATCTGCTTTAGAGGCAAGGAATCATCAGTCTGCATGCAAGTGGATCATGTGTGTAAAACTGATCTGCACGAAACACTCTAGAACAAAACTAGAGTTCACAAGGGGATGAACAACTAGAACTTTTCCCTGAACTTACAACTGGTGAACGCGAAGAAGAAGAAGGATGAGGGCAGGAAAGCAATCAGAACTGATGATTTAACATGAGTAAACACGTACAACATGACATGTAGGACATCAGAGCTGATGATTTAATATGATTCAAAACGTACAACATGACATGTAGGACATCAGAGCTGATGATTTAATACGAGTAAACACGTACAACATGACATGTAGGACGACAGAGCTGATGATTTAATGTGAGTAAACACGTACAACATGACATGTAAGACGACAGAGCTGATGATTTAATGTGAGTAAACACGTACAACATGACATGTAGGACATCAGAGCTGATGATTTAATATGAGTAAACACATACAACATGACATGTAGGACATCAGAACTGATGATTTAATATGATTCAAAACGTACAACATGACATGTAGGACATCAGAGCTGATGATTTCATGTAAGTAAACACGTACAACTTGGCATGTAAGACACAAGAGCTGTTGATTTAACATGACTAAACACGTACAACATAACAATTAAGACGCAAGAGCTGATGATTTAACATGAGTAAATACGTATAACATGGCATGTGAGACACCAGAACTGACGATTTAACACGAGTAAACACGTATAACATGACATGTAAGACGACAGAGTCGATGATTTAATGTGAGTAAAAACGTACAACATGACAAGTAAGACGACAGAGCTGATGATTAAATATGAGTAAACACGGACAACATGACATGTAAGACGCCAGAGCTAATGATTAAAAATGAGTAAACACGTACAACGTGGCATGTAAGACAACATACATGTTATTGATGATGAATATGTAGACACAACAGAGGAGACACAAGACAGGATCGGTTGGACAAGTAAACACACAAAGCTTGGCTTAGGGGACGTCAGATATGATGTATGGTATAAGTAAACACACAAAGCTTGGCTTAGGGGACGTCAGATATGATATATGGTATAAGTAAAGACACAAAGCTTGGCTCGTGGGACGTCAGATATGATGTGTAGGAAAAGTGAACTCGCAAAGCTTGGCTTGTGGGACGTCAGATATGATATATGGTATAAGTAAAGACACAAAGCTTGGCTCGTGGGACGTCAGATATGATGTGTAGGATAAGTGAACACGCAAAGCTTGGCTCGTGGGACGTCAGATATGATGTGTGGGATAAGTAAACACGCAATGCTTGGCTCGTGGGACGTCAGATAGGATATGTAGGATAAGTGAACACGCAATGCTTGGCTCGTGGGACGTCAGATATGATGTGTAGGATAAGTGAACACGCAAAGCTTGGCTCGTGGGACGTCAGATATGATGTGTGGGATAAGTAAACACGCAAAGCTTGGCTCGTGGGACGTCAGATAGGATATGTAGGATAAGTGAACACGCAATGCTTGGCTCGTGGGACGTCAGATATGATGTGTAGGATAAGTGAACACGCAAAGCTTGGCTCGTGGGACGTCAGATAGGATATGTAGGATAAGTAAACACGCAATGCTTGGCTCGTGGGACGTCAGATAGGATATGTAGGATAAGTGAACACGCAATGCTTGGCTCGTGGGACGTCAGATTTGATGTGTGGGATAAGTAAACACACAAAACCTAGTATGGAAGCCACAAGAGATGATGACCTAAGACTTGATCTAGAAGTCATTAGGGAGGACGATGTAAGATTCTTAAGCAAACACAATTTGGCATGGAAGCCACAAGAGACGATGACCTAAGATGTGTAAGTACATACAACTTGATCTGTAAGTCATTAGGGAGGACGATGTAAGATCCTTAGGCATACACAGCCTGGTATGGAAGCCACCAGAAATGAACGAGCATGGTATGTAAGAGTTGCTGCTGTGTTTTCCACCAGCAGTGTCTTCTACATCTCATATTTGTTTTGTTTCTTGCCCTCGCCATCATGTTTATCACATATTGTTTCATTGTAAGATTCTACAGAAGCCTGTACCCATTTAGGTCTGCATTGACCTGGAGCCAATGTCGTTTTTGGAGGAAGAATAAGAAAAAAAAAGAAGAAAAGTTCGGTCCCATTTTAAATTTGACCCCCTGCCTTTCGGTACTGGATGTGAGCTTCTGCTTCGGCAGGAAAGAGACATAACCACTGTTGTCAGAACACATTTGCGTTATTCATAATCATTATCATCAGCATATGCTGAGACAGCAGTCTGTCAATCTTTTCACAAGGGACTGTGATGAACAGTCTGTGTGTTTTTCGTTAGCACAGGAGCGGAGCAACTATGCAGTGACGCGTTTGCTATGAAGCTGAAACTAACATTAACATTAACAATAACATTAACGTTAACAGTAACATTACCTATAACATTAACAAAAACATTAACATTATCATCACCGAGTATTTAAGCTCCTGCGCTGACCATGAAGCTTGCTAATTGCTTCATTTCATTGTAAAATGTTTGTTGTTGGACGCCGACCTCAAAAACCGTGTGCCTGCCCATGTCTGACCAATTCCTTGTCCTTTCCGTGCTGCTACTTGAAAACTTCCAGTCCCTGACATTTAAACAGTCGTATTCATGATGTAAATATTCTTCTTCGTCTTAAAGTCCATACAGTGTGGCGTTGGTAGTCATGTCTTTCCACAACCGTCTGCCTTGTGTACTTTTATTCAGCTCTGACACAGATGATCCTCCATGGCATGATGTCTCCCTGTCCAATATATTTTCTCTCGTTCTCCATCTGCCTCTTCTCCCCTCCAGCTGTCCTATATTATTTCTATGTAACCCAGTTTTTTCCCTCCCATCACATGACCAAAGAAGATTGTCTCTTTCTGATGTGCAAAAACAGGACTCGTACCAGATGCCCCCTTCAACATTCAAAGAAGGAAGCATACCATTATATTCAGACTCTGCACTGGACACGGCTGGCTCTGGGGCCATATGTTCAAGAAATGAAAGTTTTGGGGACATGAAATTTTAGAACCTTGTCCGTGTAGACTGACGTCACAAAACTGAACACTATAGACATTCTATCTGCAGAGATTCCCATATTTGGTCATTCAGCATTGCCATGAAGCTGTCCTGAACAATCGGTAGGCAGGCCAAACAATTTCTAGAGGCCTCAGAGATGTGATTTTACAGAAAAATGCTTAGAATACCTTGGGCAGCCAAAAAGAACAACCAAGAGGTTTTGAAAGAGGCGGGAACTCGAAGACAACTAATCACAGACATCAGAAGGAGACAGTCATCATTTTTCGGCCATGTTATGAGAAGAGGGAAAATAGAACATGTTGTGACCACTGGAAAGGTCTGTGGAAGGAGAGATAGAGGAAGACAACGAGAGAAGATGCTTGACAGTCTTGTTGCATGGCATGGAGGTGTGTCGGTACACGAACTGTTACATGCTGCAGGAGATCGCAGATTATGGAGAGGCATCATCGCCC
This sequence comes from Candidula unifasciata, assembly GCA_905116865.2. Taxonomy (NCBI): domain Eukaryota; kingdom Metazoa; phylum Mollusca; class Gastropoda; order Stylommatophora; family Geomitridae; genus Candidula; species Candidula unifasciata. Next base: position 23,622 of record CAJHNH020002378.1, on the reverse strand, counting down.
ACGCCAGTCGGCAAGACACCTGATAATGATGAAGCTGTAAGGAACAGTGGCAGACATACGTCACAACACATAATTCATAGAAGCCTGAGGCCTTCTCATCTAGGAATCGCTGGCAGCGAGATTTTCTCTCTTCCTTATCCGCTTTGTTTTGATTTCCAGTACCTTTAGCACTGGTTTAGATTTGCTAGGAGAGGTCTAGATTGTTCTTCCTTCACGCAGCCCCCAAGTTAATACATCTAGCATCATGTGTCGACTGTGCCAGGTGTTCCTTCATGGTTTAAATTCCCAGTGTCGCTTTTCTGGCAACTTATCCTCATTTCGTCTGATTACGTGTATCTATATTGCTATCATTTCTTTAAAAATTATTATCGAATTGTAGCACAATAAAAAGAATTCTTAGAATTCCTTGAACAGCTAAGAAGAGCAACCAAGAACGTTTTGAAAGAGACGAGTGCTCGAAGACAACTTATCACAAACTCAGAAGAAGAAATCATTTTTTTTTTTTTTTTTGGGGGGGGGGGGGGGGGGGGGGGGGGGGGGGTGGGGGGGGGGGGGGGGGGGGGGGGGGGGGCTCATGTTATGAAAATATGGAACATGCTGTGATCAGAGTTAAGAGAGACAGAGGAAGACAGCGTGAGAAGATTCTTGACCGTCTTTTCTCATTGCATGGAGGGTTGTCGGCATACGAACTGATACACGCAATTGCGGATGGCAGATTGTGGAGAGGCATGATTACCCACGCCAGTCGTCAAGGTACTTAATGATTGTAACACACAAATCATGCTTGCAAAACTCTGAGGCATATGGTAGGACTTAAACCCAGTACCTTCTTTGTTAGTCGGGAACTGATGTTAGAATACATCAGTAAGTCGATAGACTCCGATCCTGGGGTAATATTTTTCAGCTTTAATGACTAATTATCATGATTTCTTTGACTATACAGGTTGACATCAAAATAAACTAAGCCAGACAGCAATAACTCGCCCAAAAATGGTCATTGAAACAAGGACAGCTACTCCAACGAACCATTTCCAAAAGGAAAGCCGCTTCACGAAGCTTATTGATGACCAAACACTAGATGTCATCATCATCATTCAGTACAGCGTCATCAGTAGCCTCGTCAACATCTTCGGAGTCGTCACCAATATTATCAACATCATCCTCTTCATCAAGCAAGGGTTCTCTGAGTCGATAAACATCAGCCTCTTCGCACTGGCTATATCCGACATGGGAAGTATGATATTTCTCCAGTGGGCCAATCTATGCTTCAGCCCAGCTGTCCACTACTCGGACGCTCCCTTCTCCTCCATGGAGATACAGTATATTACAGCAGGCTGGCCCAGAATGACCCTCTTAAGAATCACCGGATGGATCACAGCGTTCATCACCTTCGAAAGATGTGTCTGCATCACTATGCCTCTGAAGGTAAAACTGCTCATCACTCCCAAGAGAACAGCAATCGTCATGGTCCTTATCTATGCTGTCGTCTTTGCACTCCAGTCCCCGATTTATTACACCAGTCGCCTTGAGTGGAAGTTCTTTCCCGAAGTCAACCGGACTCTGTTGGGACTAGGATTTAGTCAAGACCGGGAGGAAATAGATCGAGTGTTATTTGTTATGAATAATATTATCTTAACAGATCTAGCTTTTGTAATTGTAGTTATATGCACTATTATATTAATATTTGGTTTAAACAGTAAAGCCAAGTGGCGTTTGCAGTCTACAATAAAATCAGATCATATTGCCAGCAAAGACAAAAAGATTGTTAAAATGATAACTATTATATCTGCTGTATTTATTATCTGTTTTTTCCCCAACTCAGTTGTTTTTATAGCCATGGCTCTTGTGCCAGATTTCAACATTGATGGGAAATACCGGAACATCTTTATCGCTTCGTTTTCTTACTGCTTCATAATGGAGTCTGTCAGTTCCAGCATTAATATTTTTCTTTACTATAAAATGAGCACTAAGTTTCGGGACAGTTTTACTTTGTTCTTTCACAGATGTAAAACTTGAAAGTTCAGCAAACCGGTCTGTAAAACAGACCTTCAGATATAACAATCCGACGAGGTAGTATGCCAGATAGGAGTTTTCAACGTATGATTTTATTTATCACTGCTTTTAGCATTATTCTTCAAGCTATAAGGATTAATAACCCAAACAAGAGTGCTCAATGAGTTATCATTTGGATTATCTTCACGGCACTCCGGACACATCCATGGGTGCTCAGATTCCTCCTTCAAAATATACATCAGTGTCCTGAGGTTGATAGTCTCAGTGCTATGTTGGATGACAAGATTTCTGGTGCGTCCGGTGTGCTTCTCGTGCCTGGCTGTGTTGATCTCTATTCCCAGTTCTTGCATTCTTAGCAAAGATGTGGAAATGTTGCTCCGAACGTCCTACCTCTCTAACTGCGTCAAAAATGTCAGCATGATCCATGGGCCAGCCCTCTGTAACTGATACAGAGCCGGCTAATCTCCATCCAGGATGTAGCTTCTGATGTCCTAGGGGTGATAAAACCTCCCAGGTAGCCTCACAATTATTCTCTGTATCGGACTGCTAACTCGCTGCAGCTTCTGCTTATTACTATTGTTAAAATAATAATTATTATTCTTAGGGCTCAGAAGCTTAAAAGCCACCGGTACTTAAAACAGAGAACAGGGGCTTTTGAGCTAAGATGCTATAGATAGATTCTCAGAATATCGTGGATAAAGAAGAGCAGAAATACTGACATCTTGAAAGATCTGAACATGGAGGAAGATTGGCTAATAAACAGCATTCTGCCTCGGAAGTTGAAATATTTTGGTCATATCAAAATTATAGCGGAAGGCATGGTACCAGGAAGGAGAGGCAGGGGCCTACCAACACAAAGATGTGCACAGGATATAAGTGACTCCTTGAGTATACAAGTACGTGAGGCGCGAGAGCTGGCGAGGGACCGAGTTTCTTTTAGGCAGATCGTGATGAGAGCGACGTTCTGCAAAGGACCTGCTACGTGATGCGGACTCATAACAGTGTCTATTACATCAGCGCTGAAAGGGTTATGCCCAAAAAAGGCTGCCGGTACCATTTGCTGTTACTTACGGCTAGGAAAAACTACAATTTTTAAAAGATTATTATTATTATTATTGTTGCTATATTTTTAAAAAATAATAATAATAATTTTGTTTTAGTTATAATTTGCGTACACATAAGAGTTAAATGGATACACACCACCAGACAGACTATGACAACGGCGGAGAGATAATATCCAGACAGACCTACAAACACTTGGCGTCACCAGCTGCAAATAGAAGGTTTATTACAGGTAGAAAACAGCAAGGTTATTTCTGCAGCAGTGAACTTCAGTGGTTCTTAATGTTGGAGAAGAAGAAAAGAAAAATAAAGAACATTGTTTTTAATTGTCCTAGTTACGCCTTCCATCGTCAACACTGGAGGATTGTGTACGGCATTTGTGCCCGGTGTATGTGCACTTGTCTGAGCCATTCTGTTAAGCCATCGCTTGTGAATGCCATGTGAATCTCCAGCTGTTCCAACAGATGAGGAGAACTAGCAACCACCCTGTCATACAAGCAAGTGCCGACAATACTTCTGATGTTTTCGTCTTTATGTGGCCTGTGTTGTTGTTGTTCACAGCTAGGCTACGACATCTGCGCAGCTCGGCCCTACACATCTGATTTCAGCAGTCTTAATTAGTCGCCTTTCAAATTGTAAAACTTTGGATAAAAAAATTTTCTAATGAGTAGCGGCTGGTTTGATCACCAGAGCAAGATTTAATAGCAGTGATTGAGATATCGTTTTTGCCTTGGTGGTCAGAAGGGAGACAGGTTTGAGAGCCTTATTGCGAATGTTAGCAAGATTTTTACAGAAGTGATCTGCTAGCTTCCTACCAGTTTCCCAAGTGTATGCCTTTTAACATCTTTTGCAGATGATGGCACAAACTGGGTTACGCGATTTGCAATTGAATGCTTCTCTCACGTGAAATAAACCATCCAGGAAGCAGACCGAAGAGGTTTGGATCACAAATAGGCATACTTTCTGCTTTTTGTTGTTTTGCTGTGTATTTTAACCGGTTCAAAGTACACAGGTGTATTTAATCTTTTTTTTTTTTTTTTTCAAGCACTATTCATGTCGTGCAGAAAAATCTGCTAACTCAAATAAATTTTAAAAACGCAATTTCTAAGCAAACTTTATTGAAGTGTGCCTTGGTGAATTTGTTTGTCTGCGTTTCTTTGACGTTCACATTCCTGGTTGAAACGTACCAACAAAGAAGTGTCTATCTTTACTTCAAGGATTCAAGCCAATGTGTTCAGTCAACTATCCCTTGGAGAATGATGTGTACATGTCTCTTTTGATATGGCTCTTTTTGTTGCTTATTATTTTCTTCTGTTGCTACAGCTCTTATTGATGATTATTTTTATCTTTTAAATACGACCAGTAACTAATTTGTACGTGTGTCCACTGGCTGTTTTGTCTTTTTCTTTCATAGAACGTGCGGTCAGGAAAGCAAGAACTCAAAGATAACCGCATTATTGGATTACGGTATATGCACGTTACACTTGGCCAGATCGGCTGTCTTTATAAGAGTGGAGCTCTTCTTATTTTTGTCGCTAGCAATGACGTCTGCTACTTTCCAGCTCCCAAAATCATTATTTAACTGTGTGACAGTTGTTGTCATCGTCTCCGCGTGAGATGTCGCCTGCAAAAATATTCAAGAGGAATATATTAATGATTTACCTCTCTTAAACACAATATATACATAACATCATTTAATATCCTCTTCTCATATGTTTACCGGCCTTGAAAGCCTAAGTCGCCTTTCCCGGATTTTTCCCGGTTTCAAGGTCTGTTACGAACCCTGCCGGCAGTAAACTCTGGCGGAAAGTTCTGGTTGTTCATTTACTTCTGTACTTTCGTCTTGTTTCAAAAATTGGGTTTTAAAGCACATATTTTTTTTATACAGATTGACCTATATGTATGCAGGCTGTTGGTTCCTCGTCATGAAGACAGATGCATTCTGACTTCTAAGAACACATCACTTATTACTCGACTCTTACGACATACTTGTTCGGGGTCTATTCTATTTCTCCCACATGCGCTTACACGTGCAAACTAATCACGCCTTACCACTGCCATACAATAACCTACTTATGTTATGAATGAAGATGCCACTGACTGAAGCAAAATTGCCATGTGCATTGAGCATAATATGGTTATTCACAATGCGGCTCTTAAACTAGTTTTGTATTTTAATTGATCTGACGACCAAGACGAAATCAACATTGTGTGTGTGCACGGAAGCGTGCGTATGTGCGCGTTTGTGTGTATTGTTTGTCTGTGTGTGTGTCTGTGTGTTTGTGTGTGTGTTTAAATACACGTACTATAAAAAAGAAAAATCAAAATGGCCAAGATTATCGATGTGAATTATCCACATATCATTCATGCGGAAACGTGCAGGTCAAATGGGGTATTTTCAACAAGTTTTTAACGTCCTGTTGCTAACTAACGCCACAACCAATAATGATTACCAATTACTTGAGTTCTTTTCCTTGAGTAATACATATTTTTAGGCCCCTGGAAGAATATGTGACAAAACTATTTCGCTGATATATCCCTTCAAACTTGAAGTCTCGACAGTATCTGTCGCTTTCTTTTAGCAGCGGGAGGTGCAATGGCGTAGTGACTAGACCCGTGTTTCTCAAAGGGATACTACCGTCCCTTGGGGGCGCTGGGGCGGTCGAGGGCGGTAGCTTATATATATATATATATATATCAAGCTAAAGAGAGCCAGTCAGATCACAATGCGGGTCATGGCACTAGTTTTCTTGAAAGCCTGATTGTTTGATAAAATTTTAGTACTGGCTATAACAACGTTTCTCAACCTGCCGGTCGCGGCCCTTTTTTATTTTGTCGAACGAACCTTTCACAGGGATCGTCTAAGATCATCAGAAAACACATATTTGTTGAAATTAAGAAGGAAATAATTGTTTGGGGGTCGCCACAACATGAAGGAACCTGTAATAAAGGGTCGAGGTTGTAGGAATGTGGACAGCCACTGGTCCATAGGCAACAGTAAGCCAAAACTAATATCACTAACACAGCCTGATACAAGGGTAATCAAAATGTTACCTGGCTTCAAAACGAAAGCAAATAATTGTAAATCTGCAACCAGCTGTGCATGTCATAAGCGGCACTAAGGAAGGTTGGCGTAAAATCCACTACTTAATCCCGTCGACAAGTTTAGTTTTAACATCCAGCCATTCATAAACAAAGTTAGACTAGCGTAAATGTTTTGGCGATCTTCAACTGAACATGTAAAAGGGATGTTATTAGGATATAAAGACTACCTGCTACTCAAGGAGGCTGTCGAAACTACCGACGCTGCCAATACACAGGAGGTAGTTGTACCAGGGTAGGGAGTTGTTGTTGTTCATGTGGTGGAGGTATTTTCTGTACTTCTTGTGCTCCATCATCGATCGTAGAGTGGTCATACACATTTCGGTGATCCTGTGTAGAAGAGGTTTCAATGTAGGGTTATCCAAGCAAAGGCTGCCTTTTGGATGATGAAAGGGGTCGTGTGTTCATTCATTTATTCTAATTAACGCTTGGATATTTAGGAAATGAAAAAACACACACACACACACACACACAGAGAGAGAGAGAGAGAGAGAGAGAGAGAGAGAGAGAGAGAGAGAGAGAGAGCGAGCGAGCGAGAGAGAGAGAGAGAGAGAGAGAGAGGGAGAGAGAGATGGACTGGTAACATTATATATCGAACATGTTTTGTTGTATGACAGTGAATTTTGAAATGTCTTCTTCTTCTTCTTTTTTCTTCTTCTTTTTTTTTTTTCTTCTTCTTCTTCTTCTTCTTCTTCTTCTTTTTTCTTCTTCTTTTTCTTCTTCTTCTTCTTCTTCTTCTTCTTCTTCTTCTTCTTCTTCTTCTTCTTCTTCTTTCGTTCGCCTGAACTTAGATGTCTATTTCAGCAACTTTGTCTCTTGCTTGACTTTCGCTGTAGTTTTTAATTCATTCTCTGGTCCGTAGAGTTTACTTTCCACTGTTGTTCCTTATGATCAATAACTGTGCCTTGATGTGTCTTTACGGTGCAGTCTGGAGTATGTGTACTTCTCTCTGGAACAACCTTTCACATGTGCGCATTGCTGTCACGCTTGTTTTACATTTGGTATATTTGTGGTTGTGTAATCGGCCGTGCCCTGTTCTGGGGCGCAGAATAATGATTGTTGTGTGCATAATAAGCTATTCGTCTTTTGGTGGTATGTGACTTGTAGATCCGGCTGCTCTTTTGTCGTACTTTCCCCTGACAGCTGGTTAACTCACCCATCTCGGGCATTTGACAATGGTAGGGTATACACAGTATTTAGTCTCTGCTCTGATAGTCGTTCAGTCAGCAGTGTCCATAGTTCTGTAAGTTTCCCAGACTTCAAGTATTGATTTTGTGTCAGTCATCATTACCACATACTGTGAGCCAAGTATGATATTTCTCTGCTTTCTTGACTGTCTACATCTTACTTATGACAATACCTCCGTGATGCTACGCTGGACTTATCCCTGGTACTATCTGTGTATTCTTTGTACACTTCCGCACCTCCATTTCTAACTGCATTTTCGACGATCCATCTTTGTAACCTCGAACCCACTCGTCTCGTGGAAATTCTTTATCAATGTAGAGTGACAGTTGTATGCCGCCTTTCTCTTCCATGTTGAATATTCCTGTCCCATTTATCTGGATGTGTACTGCTACTTTGCTTTTGTTTGGTGGGGGGGGGGGGGGGGTTTAACCCAGAAAATAGCATAGCGGCAACGAAAGATATTCTTTGTTTCTGTAGAAAATAAATTCAATATACTGGGCTATCATCACCATCATCCTGATCATCCCTTAATACTGCGTGTCGTTGGGTCACCGGTTTCTGTTGACTGTCTGATCAGCTCTCTCCACCTTCGACGGTCATTTGCGTTGCACTTCACGGCTGCATGCCTGAGGCCTGTCCAGTCGGGTTCTGTAACCAAGTCTTTCTTGGTCTGCCTCTTCTCCTCTTTCCCTTTACTAAGTCCTGCAGTATTGTTTTTCAGAAGTTATTAGATCTTATTACATATCCATACCATTGCATTGTTCGCCTTTTCACTGTAGTCATAACAGGTTCATAGTTGCCAGTGTGCTGTATAATTATATGGCGAACCTCCTCGTTTGTAATTTGGTCTCTGTGTATGATATGCCAAGATTTTTTCTAAAGCATCGCCTTTCCAATGCTTGTATCTTCTTTTCGATTTCAGCTGTTAAGGTCCACGTTTCACAGCCATAGGTAAATGTACTAATAGCTAGTGCTCTGAGCAATCGAATCTTAGTTTTGCATGAAATGTTTTTTTTTATCTCCACAATGTTTGCTGCTTGGCAAGGATTGATGTAGTCTGGGCAGTCCTAGACATGATTCACTGGGCTATAAGAGGCAATAAAAGATACGACAATGCAGGCTGGCTATAGCATAGGCAGCGGGACATGGGAGTTGAGGTTCTTTGACCCCCTTCCCTCCCCTAACTACACACAACATTTAGACAGAGCTGATCCCTTCCCAAAAAATATTGTAAGGAGTAGACGCACCGACTACCTCCATGTTACACATATATCTTATCTATTTCAGCATTGATGTAAATATTTCGTATAATTTCAAATATCTTTGATTTACCTTTCAGCACGCAATAATAATATTATTAATAATGATTATTATTATTGTTATAACACCAACAACAATAATTGTTTCTTAAACTATTATTGTGCTATTAACTAAGCTGGAGTCCCCTGCAATTATAAAGTTATTGTTGGTTTCTACAACCCTCCGCGGCTTCGCGCCCCCCCCCCTTTTTTTCCCCCTCTTGTTTTCTAAGAGTCAGTGGGGGAAGTCAGCCAATACGTGAGTCAGTAAGTGAGTGGGTAGTCAGTAAGTGAGTGGGTAGTCAGTCAGTGAGTTGGTAGTCAGTCAGTGAGTGGGTAGTCAGTCAGTGAGTGGGTAGTCAGTCAGTGAGTGGGTAGTCAGTCAGCGAGAGGTGAAAAGGACATAAGAAGGTGAGGGGACAATAAGAGGTGAGTGAGTCATTAACAGGCGAGTGGGACATTGAGAGAGGAGTGGGACACAAAGAGGTGAGTTGGACATTAAGAGAGGGACATTAAGAGGTGAGTGGAACATTGGGAGGTGAACAGGACATTAGAGGTGACATAGCAATCAGAAATGAGTCAGACAATGATCGCTGAGTCAGAAAATGAGCAGTGAGTCATACAATGAGCGGTGAGTCAGACAATGAGCGGCGAGTCATACAATGAGCAGTGAGTTAGGCAATGAGCGGTGAGTCAGACAATGAGCAGTGAGTCAGACAATGAGCGGTGAGTCAGGCAATGAGCGGCGAGTCAGACAATGGGCGGTGAGTCATACAATGAGCAGTGAGTCAGGCAATGAGCGGTGAGTCATACAATGAGCAGTGAGTCAGGCAATGAGCGGTGATTCAGACAATGAGCGGTGAGTCATACAATGAGCAGTGAGTTAGGCAATGAGCGGTGAGTCAGACAATGAGCAGTGAGTCAGGCAATGAGCGGCGAGTCAGACAATGAGCGGCGAGTCAGACAATGGGCGGTGAGTCAGACAATGAGCGGTGAGTCATACAATGAGCGGTGAGTCAAACAATGAGCGGTGAGCCATACAATGAGCAGTGAGTCAGGCAATGAGCGGCGAGTCAGACAATGGGCGGTGAGTCAGACAATGAGCGGTGAGTCATACAATGAGCGGTGAGTCAAACAATGAGCGGTGAGTCATACAATGAGCAGTGAGTCAGGCAATGAGCGGCGAGTCAGACAATGAGCGATGAGTCAGACAATGAGCGGTGAGTCAGACAATGAGCGGTGAGTCAGACAATGAGCAGTGAGTCAGGCAATGAGCGGTGAGTCAGACAATGAGCGGTGAGTCAGACAATGAGCGGTGTGTCAGCAACACAACAAAAAGTCAAACCCTGATAACAGACGACAGGGGCATGGTGTCATCGTGAGCCATTTGTGATGGGAGTGATATTAAAAAGAACGCCATAATGGCGAAAGATGACGACGAACGCCAACTGCCACTTGTAAGACAAACAATGAGGTCGAGGACACTGATAAAAGCTTACGAAAGAAACAAGAGTCAAGGACAACACAAGACACCCAGCCTCACTTATCCAAGTCTGTGATCTCCTCCAGGGTTGTGGTGCAAGGCGACTTTTTGATCTCATCATGAAGGACAAACACCATCTTCCTCCTGAGGTCGCCTTTACTGGCCGGGCTGGGACTGGTCCTCCTATTCCGTTTGACAGTGTAATTGTCGGGGCTGGTGTAGCGCTGCGAGCTAGACCTGTAGGTACAGTAGTCATGAGGGTAGTTTATCTTCAAAGGGTGTTAATTACTATAATCCGTTCCAAAAGTTGTGACCTCTAACTTTAAGAAACAGCTCGAAAATTCCTGTACGGATCCACGCGAACTTTTGCATGTTATCTTAAATTTCCCATGTCCTCAAGATCTTACAAGTTGCAGTTGCACAGGTGCTACTCTTTTCTTAGAGCGTTTTTTTTTTTTTTAAACTGATAATTTGTGTACCTTTAAAAATATCATATACATCAACTGCTACCAATTTTTAAGTAATATTCATACAAATCTTAAAAAGTCGAGAAGACCATAAACTGTGTGTGCCGTGTGTGTGTGTGTGTGTGTGTGTGTTTGTGTGTGTGTGTGTGAGTGTGTGTGTGTGTAAGAGAGAGAAAGAGAACAAGAGAGAGACACATACACTCACACATTCTCCATATAACTAATCAGTGATAAAAAAGGTATGCTAACCCAAGCGTGCATTCACACCTCTTCGTGCCTATATGCGCTTACATATCTGTGCATTCTTATGTATGCATAACTATGCGTGCATAAATATGGGCAATAACTAAATGTTCAGACATGTATGCAAACCTATTTGTGTACACATATTGGTGCATGCCGATTTATGCACACGTACCTGTGCAAATCTATCTGTTGACTTGTTATAGAGATACGCCGGTGTTTGTAGAGCCGTAAGGAAACGATGTGACTTCGAGGCATCACCGAACTTCTTTCCACTAAACACTTATCGGGTAGGAATATTCATGATCTTGACACTAAAATAGACTCCCCCTTCTCCTCTTCTTCATCTTCTTCTTTCCCTTCTTGTTCGTGTTCCCTGGCTGTAAACTCTGGTGGAAAGTTCTGATTGTTCTTGGGCTTTAGTCTTGATCGAAAACGAGTTTTTAGTGCACATACATCTGTTTTACAGATTTGGCTTTTTTGACTGTTGGTTTTCTGCCCCTCAGGCAGATGCCCTCCGACTTTAGGAGAAACATTCACAATTAGTCGTGACAAACTTGTTTGGGATCGGGGGGGGGGGCTGATCTATTCTTTCTTCTCACGGGAACAAACTGCAGTAAAAAACCTCTTTAACATAAATTTCAAAGGATCAAAATATCAAGTTTGTGTTAAAAAACTAACGCTTTCCTGAGACAAACAGTAAATATTTGCTGGGGCCAAAACTATGTTCGTGTTAGCCGAATGTTCTTCTAAAGTGAGTTGGTAATAATGAATTGTGACTTAACTATGTTTTAATTACCGCTTTGAAATGCAGTCCACACAATTGCCTTGCTTTTATTGATACTCCGTACAATATGTAAATATCTGAACTCCTATGTTTGGCTTGTTTATTATTTTTTTTTTTCCTAAAAATAATTGTTTCTGTATTGTGCAATGAGAAGGATAAAACTGGAGTACACTGTGACCATGAGAAAGTTGGAGGGAAACAGATCCTGGACAGTTGACATCGTGGCGTGGAGGACTAACGGTCAGAACTGACTGAAAGTGCACTAAACAGATGGCAGGGAACAGACACGACTTCCAAAACCACACTTTATGGATTATACACCACTTCTAAAGCGAACGAACGATAGTGCTCAGAATTGGACACAAAGTATAAGACCAATGGGGCAAGACGTGTTCAAGTGACAAATATTTGCGATTGAAAGAATCAACAATATCATCATGCAGGTGTGGCTACGAGAAATGAAGAAGAAGACGACAATAAAGAGCTCGAACTACTGGGTTAGTTAACCAGTTAACATCATAAAATTGGCATTTATTACAAGGAAACACTTGTTGTATGCCAGCAAGCAGACAGAAACAATCGCATACCTTTTATTCTGCTTTCGGTCAGCATATTCTTTGGAGTGGTTCTCCTGTGTTGCTGGGTAGTATAAATTGTTCCTGTGATAGAAAGTCAACAGCAATATCAGCTCGCTTATGCCAATTTACACACCTAAAATGGGGCTAATGTATTCCACAGTAAAAAGCTTCTTTCCTCATGAAGCTCTCTCTTTCTCTACCAGTTCTTGTGTTGAAAACATTCCTGCATTTTGTAAAGATAGGTCTGGAATTAAAGAAACGACCCATTGCAGCCTTGCTGTCTGAAATGTGTGTACTTTTATGTGTGTAAAAGTGAGGGTCCAAAACCTTTCGCTGGTTTTTATAATCGTTTTGTCTGTGTCGTTCCATCTAGTTTCGCAAAAATTAGTATATCTTCTGCTTCTCCTTTGCCTTCGGTTTCGTATGCTCAGATCAGACCATCAGGAAGGTTGCCTCTATGAAGTCGCATGTCAGCTGCACGTCCTTCATGGTTCCCCATAGATTGCTCTGCACACTTTGCTCATTAAGCCAGGATTGTCTTCGTAGTAGAACGTGCTCAGTTGTTCGTGGTCCAACCTGGCATGCACACTGTGGCACCTGTGATCGTCGTGTAACATTTCGTCTATCTATTCGTGTAACATTTCATCTATCAATAAACATACAGAAAGTGAAAAGCCGACTCACCTGGGAGTGTCATGGGTCTGGCAGCGTAGAGGCGATCCCTGCGTGGAGAAAATACACAAATGTAGAATTTCGTCTTGTGTGCGTCTGTTTATTCTAATATTCTAGCGGATATTTGTGAGGTAATGACATTTTCCACATTGACATTTATTTCAAGCATAGCTTTGGTTGGGGTGTTTGTCCTAACTAAAACAAGCCAACAATATAGTGGCATAGATGTAGTAATAAAGTGGGATCTTGACTCACAGACGGACCAACCAAAAAAATCGGACGGTAGGCAGGGGCGTTAACAGGCAGACAGGCAGGCAGACAGACAGGGGCGTAAGTAAACAGACAGACAGACATTGGCTTAAACAGGCAGGCAGGCAGACAGACACACAGACAGGGGCGTAAGTAGACAGACAGACAGGGGCGTAAACAGGCAGGCAGGCAGGCAGACAGACAGTGTTGTAAACAGGCAGGCAGGCAGACAGTGGCGTAAACAGACAGACAGACAGACAGACAGACAGACAGACAGACAGACAGACAGACAGACAGACAGACAGACAGACAGACAGACAGACAGACAGACAGACAGACAGACAGTGGCGTAAACAGGCAGGCAGGCAGACAGACAGACAGACAGACAGACAGACAGACATGGGTGTAAACAGACAGACAGACAGACAGACAGACAGACAGACAGGGGTGTAAACAGGCAGGCAGGCAGGCAGACAGACAGGGGCGTAAGTAAACAGACAGACAGACAGTGGCTTAAACAGGCAGGCAGACAGACACACAGACAGGGGCGTAAGTAGACAGACAGACAGACAGGGGCGTAAACAGGCAGGCTGGCAGGCAGACAGACAGTGATGTAAACAGGCAGGCAGACAGACAGTGGCGTAAACAGGCAGGCAGGCAGACAGACAGACAGACAGACAGACAGACAGACAGACAGACAGACAGACAGACAGACAGACAGACAGACAGACAGACAGACAGACAGACAGACAGTGGCGTAAACAGGCAGACAGACAGACAGACAGACAGACAGACAGACAGACAGACAGACAGACAGACAGACAGACAGACAGACAGACAGACAGACAGACAGACAGACAGACAGACAGACAGACAGACAGACAGGGGTGTAAACAGGCAGACAGACAGACCGACCGACCGACCGACAGACAGACAGACAGACAGACAGACAGACAGACAGACAGACAGACAGACAGACAGACAGACAGACAGACAGACAGACAGACAGACAGACAGACAGACAGACAGGGGTGTAAACAGGCAGGCAGGCAGGCAGACAGACAGGCAGAAAGACAAACAGATGGACAGATAATGGATGGATGGATAGATGGATTGATGGATTGATGGATGGATGGATGGAAAACACTCACATCAAAGCCGAAGTCAGATTTCACGTAAGGATAGTAATAGCCGCCGTTTCTTGACAGTGACCTCGACCTGGGGAAAACAACATCAGCGAATGCTGGGAATTAGGCTCTGTGCTAAATAAATATTAACGCAATGAATCCGGGATTACCCCATCTGTTGCAGCGTAGGTGCCTAATGCGCTGGTTCCCTCCACATAAATAGCGACACCAGATGGCAGATCGAAGTGTTTTTCTGTGTGATGTCACAGCAGGGGTCAGCCACGCACAGTTTTTAAACGGTTAGTTGCGAATCCTTAACAGGACGCTGCAGAACCAAACCCAACAGCCCCTAGCTGTTGTGTGGTTTTTCTAGGCAAAGTTACGTCCAGTAGTTTGCCATTGCCTCTGGACGGTCGGCTTTCTTGATACCACTGTCGAAACCAACGCAGGGCACATGGGTCGCAGCTGGGATCGAACCCGGCATCCCGGCATTACGAAGCGTTCGCATCGACTTAGCCACAGAGCCGATACTTTTTAAAAGGGAAAACAGAAATCACTTCCTATCTGCTCTTGTGTATGTATGTAGGAGATCTGTGATAACGGTATTTTCTGTCAGTTATGTGTGAAGGAGAGCTGGTATTACGCATTCTCTTCTCATGTGTGTGTGTAGTAAGTACATCAGAGATAGAGCTGTCAGTCGTTTTCGCATGTTTCATCGTATTTTCCAATCCATACTTCTAATGATTCACTCCATGTGGCCCTGATAATCATGTCAACTTCACAAACTTCTGTCTTGTATGTTTTCAATGAATTCTGACACAGATGATCTGTTATGCCGTGATGTAAAACTGCCCGGCATCTTCTCACTTAGTCTCTCTCTCTCTCTCTCTCTCTCTCTCTCTCTTTTCTCTCTCTCTCTCTCTCTCTCTCTCTCTCTCTCTCTCTCTCTCTCTCTCTCTCTCTCTCTCTCTTTCTCTCTGCATCTGAATACTAAGAAACAAATAATATACAAACATTTCCCTTACCGTAATTCCGCTGTTGGGAGCGCACTTCTCTCCTCACTGGAGGTATTTCGTTTCAGTATGAAAGTCTTGCTCATTTTAATCTACTTGTTGAATTGCACCAGAAACGCAGACGATACCGCAGAAAAACAATGGCGGTCTGGGCAATGAATGTTGCAGCACAGGAACTGTCAACAGGATTCGGGCACTGCAAGCTGAGGTCCGCTTCTCCTTGGGGAGGATGCGGATGGCTGGATTATGCTGGTGGTCTCTTGGCGGCGGTGCTAGCAGTATGTGCAGCCACAGTTCAGTTGTAGTTAAGTGCTGGCATAAGGTCTGTACATGCAGAATAAAAGGTAAAAAGTAAGGTACCACTTAACGCTAACAGCGCATCTTTTGTAGACGCATTGGACATATGGTGTTTACTTTATTTAAATAAAGACCAATCTACATTCAGTTCATCATCTTCTTCTTACCTTCTACGGGTGTATCTGCGGCCAAGTGATGAAACCGTCCGCCTCGTGCTCAGAAGGTCCTGTGTTCGTTTCACGACTGCTTCGTTAGGTTCACGAGTGTAATTTTTACACAGATTTCGCGGGATCGTCGCTGGAGTTGCAAAGTTCATTCTTAGTGTGTCCGACTCGACGAGCAGCTAGCCGTTCTGCACAGATATGTAGGATAAACCCCAATGTAATGAAGTCGATCCTCATACTTTGTTTTTATAACTTACTTCTTTTCTCGAGTCTCTGTTTTGCAGATCGGCGTCCGATTTCAAAAGATTTTCGATGCTAACCTTGGTGTGAGTCGTGTCAGGTGTTCCGTCTTTCCATCGCTTGCATGAGTAACCTTTACGTCTACTTCTTTGATGTTTAAGGCTTCTTTCTAGTGCTAAATATCCAGCACACCACATTTAGCTTATGAATATTTTTCCCTAGTGCATATGATAACACTGCATCGACAGGGTAGACCATGTCAAGTTTGGGCTCTCCTAGCAGATTTAGCCGGCAAGCTAAACTGCTTCGGCCGGCTTAGTGAGGCTGAGTGGGAGTTACGTCCCTTCGCCAAACTCAAAACAACTCAAAACCAGTCGCGGAAAAAGTCACCAATCAAATGACATACTTACCTATCATCATCCGGGTGCGTGTAGGGTTGCGTAGGGTGTCTATCATCGTCCTACGGTTGCATGTAGGGCTGCTTATTGCGTGTAGGTTGGTTGTTTGCGTAAAATGAGGGGTGGGGTTAGGGGTTAGGGTTAGGGTTTAGGGTTTAGGGTTAGGGTATAGGGTTATGGTTTAGGGTTTAGGGTTAGGGTTTAGGGTTAGGGTTTAGGGTTAGGGGTTAGGCTTAGGGTTTAGGGTTAGGATTTATGGTTAGGGTTTAGGGTTAGGGGTTAGGGTTATGGTTCGATGTGAAAATTGTCACGTAGGAGGTCGAAATAGTGGCCGACAATCTAATGCTTGTGGGAGTGGCGCCACTGAAACTCTGCCAAATATGACGCCAATAGCGGGCGGCTGGTGCCCAATCGGTGGCGAATTGTCCGTGTCAGTAGCATCCACCGTCCGTCGACTGTTTGCGTGTGCATGCGACTGTGCGCGATTATAGGGAACTACAACGTCACAATTGTCACATCTAACGCTGCACCTAACCCTACCCCTAACTCTAACCCCTAACCCTAACCCTAACCCTAAACCCTAACTCTAACCGTAAACCCTAACCCTAAACCCTAACCCTAAACCTAAACCATAACCCTAAACCCCAACCCTAACCCTAAACCCTAACCCTAAACTCTAACCCCTAGACCCTAACCCTGAACCCTAAACCCTAACCCCTAACCCTTAACCCTACCCCTCATCTTACGCAAACAACCAACCTACATGCAATAAGCAGCCCTACACGCAACCGTAGGACGATGATAGACATCCTACGCAACCCTACACGCACCCGGATGATGATAGGTAAGTATGCCATTTGATTCGTGACTTTTTCCGCTCGATGTTTTGAGTGCGGCCACGGGGACATAATTCCCACTAAGTCCCGCTAAGCCGGCCGAAGCAGTCGAAGCAGTGCAGCTTACCGGCCAAATCTGCTAGGAGAGCCCAAGTTTGTAAATGCTCCTAGTTGATTTCCACCGATAGTGGGAGCCCATGTACGCAAAATCACGTCCTGCGAGATGAGATGCCCGAGAAAATCCGTCAACATAACCATCCGAGATCGAGTAAATAATGAAACTATCCGACAGATCGTGTCAACAACTTGTACTCAATTAAATGAGAAATAGCAGATCAAGTGGTTTGATCATATCGTTTGAATGCAGCAACCTCAAATACCATCATATGCATTACATCTCAGAATATCAACTACAACAGCAAGAGGGCGGCCACGATAAATAGTCGACAACATTAAAGACACTTTACGCTTTCGCGGCATGACAATAGCCAGTGCCAGCCAGCCTGCACTGGATCGCAAATTATTCATCCCCAAGGCGCTTAACAGAAAAAAAAAATCGTTTACAATGATGATGATGATGTTGATAACGTGTGTGGCGTCGAGGGTGCTTGCGAATTGTACTTCCGCGGCCCTAACGCTTGAATGTACTGGAGGTATCTGCAGATTTCAGTACTAATGATTATGGTGGATATATTTTAACACTGCTGTTGGTTCCTCGCTTCTCAGGCAGATGCTCTGCGACGTTTCGGTTAAAAGTTAGTTTATGTACTTAATCGGGACTTGCAGAACCAACCCCAGCATTCCTTGACTGGTTTTACTAGACAATTTTACGTTCAGTAGTTTGCCATCGCTGCTAAACACTGGGCTCTCCATACTGCCAGCGAGTCGAAATCAACACAAAGCAGTCTGCTGCCGAATCCTCCGCAGCTAAAATCGAACGAATACCTCGTAATTGTGAAGCGTGTTTGCAACAGCTAAGAAACAGATACCGACTTTGAAGTATTCAACTAAATATCCATAATTAGGCGCGTTTTCATCATCATCATCATCATCCTCGAGTGCTTTGCCAGCTGTCGCAGGCGTTCATGCATCTTCACAGATCTCATTCTTTGGTGTTCTGGATCAATTCCACTGATGATATTCCTCCATTCCACTGTCTTAAGTCATCCACCATCATTTCTCTTAGTCTGCCTCTGCATCTTCTACCAATGATCTTTCCAGTCGTCACGATACTTTCCAATGCTTCTTTTCTCATTACATGACCAAAGAACTTTGTCTGTCTCCTTTTCATTGTTGTATATAATGTTCTACTTTGATTAGCCATTTCCAGTCAATCATTCATTGTTAGTTATTCTGGCAGTTCAGGCACCTTTTACGACATGCTAATTAGGGAGCAGCGGGTCTATTCTTCCACACATTACCTGATAATAGCGAGCGTGATGTGAGGTTGTTTCAAAGCCTTGCTATGATCTAGATCACAACAACTACTTTGCAACAGGAAAAGAGATTGACCAGGCGGCCAGCACCCCCGCCATTTTTCTCTCAGCAGAGCCAAGAACGTCTGACGTCATCTACGGCCGTTGATGCTGTATACAGAAAACTATGTTCATGTTGAATAAACGTTTCTGGTGTGCAATTCTCGGTGTGCAAACTATTTCATTCTTCTTCTTCTTTTTCTGTTTCTTCTTCTTCTTTTTCTTCTTCTTCTTCTTCTTCTTCTTCTTCTTCTTCTCTTCTTCTTTCTTCTTCTTCTTCTTCTTCTTCTTCTTCTTCTTTCTTCTTTTTTTCTTCTTCTTCTTCTTCTTCTTCTTCTTCTTCTTCTTCTTCTTCTCTTCTTCTTCTTCTTCTTCTTCTTCTTCTTCTTCTTTCTTCTTCTTCTTCTTCTTCTTTCTTCTTCTTCTTCTTCTTCTTCTTCTTCTTCTTATTTCTTTTTTCTTCTTCTTCTTCTTCTTCTTCTTTTGTTTCTTCTTTTTCTTTTTTTCTTTTTCTTCTGTTTCTTCTTCTTCTTCTTCTTCTTCTTCTTCTTCTTCTTCTTCTTCTTCTTCTTCTTCTTCTTCTTCTTCTTCTTCTTCTTCTTCTTCTTCTTCTTCTTCTTCTTCTTCCTCTTCTTCTTCTTTTGTTTCTTCTTTTTCTTTTTCTTTTTCTTCTGTTTCTTTTTCTTCTTCTTCTTCTTCTTCTTCTTCTTCTTCTTCTTCTTCTTCTTCTTCTTCTTCTTCTTCTTCTTCTTCTTCTTCTTCTTCTTCTTCTTCTTCTTCTTCTTCTTCTTCTTCTTCTTCTTCGTTCATCCTCTTTTACCGCTTCGGGTGTCGAGCGAGATATAAAGTCCTGCTTCGTGCTCTTCTGGCTGCTTTAACCATTGACACAATATAGTTCTGTAGAGTTTCTCTTTCCATGTTGTTCTTGGTCTTCCTCTTGCTCTAGTCCTTCTCTTCTTTGTGTATATGCCTTGAACGGTAAAGCATCAGAAGGCATTCTCTCCAAGTTAGCAAACCATTTGATTTGCTGTCGTTTTGTGTAATTTAGAATTGGTTCTGTGCCGACTTTTATCTCATATGACCTCATTTCTTATTTTTTTTTCTCTTCTGGTCACTCCTACAGTCTTTCTCAGACACCTTATTGCCATGGTTACTAATTGTCTTTTGTGTTTTGTTGTGTGACCACGTTTGGCGCTGATAGCGTAAGGTGGGAATGAATATGCCTTGTTTGAGATGTTTCTCTGTGCTAACTGGGATTGTCTTATGCTGTAAGAGGGTGGCTAGCTGTCACAATACTTGGCCTGCTTTACTGCATCGGATGCCAATTTCTTCATCCAATTTACCATCTTCAGTGAATGTTGTTCAAGATATTTAAACTTAGATGCTTGTTTAATATACATATATGCTCTAATATATATATTCTATATTCTCTTCATGTTGCTGTTGACACATAAGGCATTCACAAGTGATCTCCATTGCTTTTCTGCTCATGTGTGACGTGACGCGTGGTTTAAATGTTTATGTTGTTGAGTAGGGATCTTCCTTTCAACACATTCCCTCCACCAGATTAACGGAACTAAAGTCTGAGCTATGTTGCTCTCAGACAAAGTCATGGATATCCAAGAAAACAGCAATATGTCGTTAAGACATTAAAGACTTCGAATTGGCTGACATAGATTTTACATGACCACGTGGAGCAGGTTATGTGCTGAAAACGCAAACAATTTATATGTGCACGCTGTCCTGAATATTATCTTTCAGTGACAGTGAATTCTATACACCCATCATTCTTCCCCTGAGGTTATAAATCCCCTGTTTAGGTGAACACATGGTGGGCACACAAAACGTAGCAGCATCCCTGCACATATTTGGGCATCATTTCCCACAGTCCCAACTCATATTTTGGCTGATCGTGAAAACAATATAATTACATTTCATTATAGCAAATGTCATTGTTCACATCTTATTTTATACACATGAAAACATACAATGAAAAACATGTGACACAAACATACAGGAAATAGGAATAGTTTAGCAGTTCCCTAACTTGAGATACTGAATACTCACAGAACTATTTCAAGCAGAATGTGCAGACAAATTAGGAAAAGGTAGTATAGACTAAGCTTAACTCCCTAACCTAAGTATACAAGATTAATATTAATATTCACCTGGGAACTTTTCCAGCAAATGCCGAACACGACTCAACCAGGGAGAAAGTACTTTTCAACGGTAGGTCTGAGTCTGTGGCCTGCTGGCGGCACTATGAGGTAAATCTACGATGCCCGCAGTATAAGTATTAATCTATTGTCCAAATTACACTCCTCCCTTTCCTTAGTTTTTACCCAACCCTCAAGATGATGGCTTAAGCTCCTCCTCCGAAGTACCTATCAAATCACATTAGCTAACAAGTGGCCTGTCAGTCAATTATGGACTGACATCCCTAGAGCAAACATTCTTAAGTGCCCCAATCTAGTTTACCCCGAATTACACTGACGTGTTAAACTTTAAACTTCTCCTCGCCTCAATGTCTACAGTCCGCTCAATTCCCCTGTTCAAAAGGGCCCCACTCAGGCTGTGTTAGGAGATAACATTATGACACTGGCGTGAGAATCAAACCTACACCCCTAGTCTCATCAAAAGTCTGTTCAAAGCAGTCTGGTCAGTAGATAACATTTATGACATGGGCATGTGAAAGGGAATTCTCTAGCCCCGGTGTAATTGTGTAACATTACCCAAGACTGAGTCGCTTTGTCTGGACTAAGGACTGGAAACAATTGAAATCCGTGCGGTTTAAAGCAATATTAGGATAAAGCGCAGAGTAAATATAATTCTGTCTCTTTAGAACCAGAAGAACTTATTACAAGTACTAACTTCTGGAATCACTGAGATCGTCTCGTGACAGGCCCTCCGTTAAGTTGGTCGCAGCCACTAAATTTACAAGACCAGAATGTTGGGGTTCCCTACTACTAATGGCTTGTTCCGCTTCAGGGTCCTTCATCAGAAGTATCCCTGTCGCCCCAGCTGTACAGGATAGAGACAATTTGTCTCCCTGCACACAAGAAGTACCTTCTTCTTCATCAATGGCAAACTTTTTTGTCTGTCCAGTATCAGAGTGCACAGGACTTGCAGCAATGTCCTGTTTACTCACTGTCTAAGTCTCTAAGGTCGTCAAGAACTTAAGAGAACTATCCTCCTTATCTGTTATATCCGCCCTGGTCTGGCTTTCACATACCAAGTCTAGTGGAGGCAAATAAGGGGATTTGTCGCTACCATCGCAGTCAACTACTTTGGGCGAAAAGTCAGAACTAACTATTTCTATTTTGTATGCAATCGCATCAAGGGAAATAGGGGAAACAGGTTTAGTGGTATTCCCTAAATTAGTCTGCTTTACTTCCTCTTCTTGTTGGAAGGGACCAAAAGAATATATGGGGCCCCCGATCTTCCTTACCAGGGAAAACCGGGGCTAAAACCATTTATTTTTTTTAAACTACTAAAGAAAAAAAAAATACCCCCACCGTTAAAGAAAATTCGAGCAAGGAAAGGGGAAGAGAGAGCCAGCAGCCGCACAAAAAATGTAAAAAACAAAATGGCCTACAGAGACAGCTTTTGAAATTTTTTCAACAGAGGAACCAATAAAGATATGAGTGATTTACATTTAGTCACAAAAAGTTCAAGTAGAGTAAAATAAGCTTACAAACTATACAAAAAAACAGCAACAAAAAATAACAAAAAAAAATTTTCTAAAAAAAATAATCAGGGAAAGGCAAGAAAGAAATGATCTATCCATTATGATTTAGTAAAAAGTTTTATTACCTTTTTTCCCCTCCCCCTGTATAAAACAAAAGGACTATACTGCAAAGAGGGAAAGAAAAAAAAAATTACCATTTGTTTGGGGTAATTACCCCGCCCCAAAACCCGGGGGGTCGCCCGGGAGGAGCGGGTTTTAAAGTTTGTTGTTTATAGGGGTCTTCCTTTCAACCATCCTCCACCAATAACGGAAAAAAACTCATGTTCTCCAGAAAAGTCCGGATATCCAAGAAAAACAGCCATATGGCTCGTTAAGAATTAACATTAGCTGAACTTTGGGACCCCCCAAAAGAAGGCAAGGAATTTTAAGCATCTACTTAAGGAAATTAGACAGGCAAGGTTCCCCTTCTACCTTTTCCCGGGTTTATAATAATTAAAAAATTATATTATTATTGAGCCCCCCCCCAAAAGTTCATTATGTTTAAAAACAGGTAAATAAAACACTTGGAATTTAAAAAACGATGAGATAAACTGACAAAACTTTTTTTTAACAAACAGTTAATTTACAAACCCCTTGTTTTGGGTTTTCACAAAAATGACTACTAAAGTTTTTGATATAAGGGGTTTTTCAGGCGAGAAAAGCCCTGGGATTAGGGGTTTTGTGAAGGTATAAAGTATAACAATTTATGAACATAAAACCCAAGTTTCATAGAACCCTGCCGCGGAGCACGCAACTCTTCCTCCCTTTTCCCGCTTCTTCCCCGCTTTTTTCTCCTTTTCGCCCCCACCCCGTTTTTCCAGCGGGGCCCAGCTAACACAAAGTAGGCTACTTCATGGACTGTCTCCAAAGGCGCTGAATCATGGAAACAAAAAACTCGTGTAGTATCTGACTTCTAAGAATACTGTATCAATTAAAACAACATATAATAATTAAAAAATATCCCCTTCCCCTCTTTTCCCCTTCTCTCCGGGTTTGTCTGAAAGGTCTTTTGTCTTTTTGGGGGTCACAACCCGCCCTTTCCCTCAAATGCATTCATGATAGTTGACTTTAAGTCTTTTTCGTCTTCACTAGACTTCGTTGGGTGACTAGATTTACATACCCCGTGGGCAGGTTTTTGGCTGAAAAAGCAAACAATTATATGGCAGCTTCCTGAATATTATCTTTCGTGACAGTGAATTTCTA
>CAJHNH020002377.1:68919-111284 GCA_905116865.2 Candidula unifasciata | reverse complement strand
GTTATCAATCAATCAGGTGCCGTCTCCACAATGAAGGTTGGCTGCAAATAGATCTCCAACAAGCCCTGTCTCTTGCCCTTGATATACACTCGCTCACACTGCAGTTCGTCCATCTCTTGACGTTATCCTCCCACTTGTAACGCTGTCTGCATCTTGTTCGCCTACCCTGAACCTTTTCCTCTATGATGATCTTTACAATACTGTTATGTCTTTTAAATTGACCAAACCATTTCACTTGTCTCTTTTTTATTTCACCTAGCAACTCTCTTTTCATTCCCAATTTAGTCAGTACCTCTGTATTTGATAGCTTTTGTTTCCATGAAATACGACCTAATCTTCTGTATATCCACATCTCCAAAGAATTGAAACGATTTTCCAGTTGTTTGTTCACTTAGATATATATATATACATACATAAATACAGACATACATACATATATACATACATGCATACACACATACACACACACACACACATACATACATACATACATACATACATACATACATACATACATACATACATACATACATACATACATACATACATACATACACATACATACATACATACATACATACATACATACATACATACATACATACATACATACATACATACATACATACATACATACATACATACATACATACATACATACATACATACATACATACATACATACATACATACATACATACATACATACATACATACATACATACATACATACATACATACATACATACATACATACATACATACATACATACATACATACATACATACATACATACATACATACATACATACATACATACATACATACATACACATACATACATACATACATACATACATACATACATACATACATACATACATACCTACATACATACCTACATACATACACATACATACATACATACATACATACATACATACATACATACATACATACATACATACATACATACATACATACATACATACATACATACATACATACATACATACATACATACATACATACATACATACATACATACATACATACATACATACATACATACATACATACATACATACATACATACATACAGACATACAGACAGACAGACAGACAGACAGACAGACAGACAGACAGACAGACAGACAGACAGACAGACAGACAGACAGACAGACAGACAGACAGACAGACAGACAGACATTGATACATACACACACATATTATGTACACACATACACACACACACACATATATATATATATATATAAATATATATATATATATATATATATATATATATATATATATATATATATATATACAGACAAACACACACATTTACATACACATACACACACACACAAACCCACAAACTCAACCACCCAATCACCTACTCACCCAAAACCCACCCACGCACACACACACAAACGCACACACACAAACACACACACACACACAGACACACACATGAGTAAAACCTCAATACACAAACTCCATCAAATACAACACTCAGGAACTTGTGCTTTCAAATTTAAAGAAAAAAACGTCCCTGTAACAATTAAATAACAAGAATAATAAAAGCTGCTGGGACCACAGTTTTGTTTATTTTGTAAATAAGATTGCGGGAATCACCTTGTACTCTCTCTTTCTCTCTCTCTCTCTCTCTCTCTCTCTCTCTCTCTCTCTCTCTCTCTCTCTCTCTCTCTCTCTGCCCTTTGTTTTTTTTTTATGTTTGTGTTTATATTTACTGATATTTTTTTAAGAAGTGTTTACTTTCCGACATAAAGTATAACAAGCAAAGCGACCTCGCCCTAGATCGGCTATCAGATATCTGCTAAAAACTGTGTAGCTGAGTAATCTAGTGGTACAAAACAATACTGCCAAAAGTAGAGAGAATTACATATATTTCTGATAGATGACCCATTTACGCATTCACATGTCTCAATCATTAACGTCCTTATATGGGTCAGCAATATGCCTAATATATATATATATATATATATATATATATATATATATATTATATATATATATATATATATATATATATATATATATCTTCTACATTAATACAAATCTTAATTTTCCGAAGATGTAAGCTAAAATCTCGGAAACTACTGAACCGATTGCTTTCAAAATTGCACACAACGTTGCCTTCGACTCCAAGCGTGATTTTTTTGTCAGAAAATCGCACAAACCACAAACGACGTAGCTCCAGCAACGGTTAAATCATTATTTATTTCGTTGCCGGCCCGGATTGCTTTTTAGTTAGTTGACTTTTTTTCGGCTGCCGAACTCTTATTGAACTCTGCATCATTATATAATCTCATTTCCACTATCTGTTCGAGTATTTGGTAACGTAGTTGGTAACTATTCTGCTTATCATGGGGGTGACCCGCGTTCGATTCTCCGCTAGGTGATATAATTTCTTTTAGCCCCTAACTGGGCAGCTGGTACGTTGTGTTGTGGTTTATGGCTAGGTTGCGATATCTACGCCTTTTTCGGTTTTTGAGTTTACAGCCAGCCTGCGACAGCGTCGACGTGATGCTCAATGGTCATGTCAAGGGTATTCTTTGTTCGCCCTCGAGAGGGCTGTTGGCACGTTGTGTTGTGGTGTACAGTTAGGCTGCGATACATGACCTAAACTCTTCGGTAGTATAGTTTTAAGCATTTCATCCTTCACGCAGGTGACCGGTGTTCGATTCCCCGCTGGTTGATAATTGTTCTTTTTCCCTTAAAAGGGTGGTTGCCACGTCGTGTTGTGGGTTACAGCTAGGCTGTGATATCTGAGCGTTTCGCCGGAAGACATCCGATTTCAGTTAAGCCACAATTAGCCTCCCCCCGACGCTTCTCAATCAAAAACTATTCGGCGATGACAGAAACTGTTACCTAAGACGGCTTACAGTCCAGTTATTTCGGGTGGACACGGATGCCAAGGTCAGTTAAAAATCGCTCTTTCGGAGAGGGAGAGATGACGGGTGCGGGGTTATTTTTCTAAACTATTCGTGAGTATAGTGTACTTTTCACGGTGGGTTCTATCATTGGTTACGTGATGAAGTTTTTTTTTTTAATTATTTATTACGTCGGGGGCAACATTAAACTAAATATTCCGTGGCGACAGCATGCGGCGCTGACTCCTATTTTCTACACCAACCTACAGAGACTGTAGTGACAGTTTTTGTTGTCGTTTTTGTTGTTGCTGTTGTTGCTTTTGTTGTTGTAATGGTGGTGGTGGTAGTGGTTGCAGTAGTACTGGTACTGGATGGGTGATGTAATAACTATTACACTGGCTACATTTACTTCTCTGTACAAGTTAATGCTGCCTATTTAAGTCTTGGTGGACACGGATGCCAAGCTCAATTTAACAACAATATTTCGTCAGGCAATGACTTTCCCATACTTCGTAGAAGAGGCTATGATTGTCCAGGGGGCGGGGGTGGGTGGGGGGGGGGGCGATGACAGACACTGTTAACTGAGAGAGCTTAAAATATTATTTTTAAGTTCTCATTTCTTAACTATTTTTATTTTAGCAATGTCGCTACGTGATAATTGTTAAATCATTCTGACAGGGAGATATGATTGGGGAAGGGGGAGGGAAGGGAGGGGGGGGTTATGACAGACACTGTTAGCTCAGAGAGCTTATAACCTTATTTTACAGTTCTCATTTTTTACATATTTATATTTCAATACCGCTTCCTCAGCTATTCTCATTTTTTTTGGG
Organism: Candidula unifasciata; assembly: GCA_905116865.2. NCBI lineage: Eukaryota > Metazoa > Mollusca > Gastropoda > Stylommatophora > Geomitridae > Candidula > Candidula unifasciata. The sequence continues at coordinate 107,553 of CAJHNH020002377.1, read as the reverse complement.
AGGGAGGGGAAGGGGTGTGCCAGTTTGTTGGTCAGTTAGAGGTACAGCAGTCAGCTTTACTTTTATCTGTTTAAGCACAACAGATGCTTTAGGTTCGAAAAACAAATAATCTTTTTCTTTCTGTTTCTAACAGTGCACTTTATTTGACCACTAATATCGACATTCACTGATATGTTGCGTGTTCTGGAGTTGGCATATCAGACTATCTCTGTAGCTCTACAATGTCTAATATTAACCATAATAGTCAGGTGCGCTTTGTATTTTCTTTCTTTTTTTCAGTTTACCATTCTGGGCAACAGCAACGCGTGGCCGGGTATATATATATATAAAGATTGAACGCAGATCAATATACACAACAAATAATAGACATTTTAAATTAGTACATTGATGAATGCAATGAAATTAATGTGTGTACGAAGCACTGAGCTAAATACTAATTAGCAGTTCACACGGACATTATACCTGCCAGAGATGTTCGCCTAATATAATTGATTATGAAAGTAATTAGTTAGCTTAGAGTTGGGAGTTAAAATGCATTCAGGTGGCTTAAAACAGAAGTTGATGTTGCACATATTTTCCTCATAATGATGACTGTGTTACGGAACATTGTCGTTCTTTATTCGCTGGTTGTTCTCAGTGTAACTACATCTGGTTCAGAACTGGGGCTCATAAATTCAGCCCTTAACACAGGCCTAACATCAGCTAGCCACGCTGAAATTTACAGTTCTTACCTGTTTTTGACCAGACAATCTAATTCTCCGAATACCTTTACGGATTTATTAAAAACTAAGCTGGATCCTTCAAAAGATATCCAGCAGAACACAGACACGGAAATCTATATTCCAGATTTATCGCAATGGGATTTCAACGATCGGTCAAGGATCATAATTGAGTCACTGCATGCCAATCATCCTTTACGACAAAAGAGAGATATAACTTGCGCAATTCCTAAACAAACACTCATTGATCTGACTCCATTGTATGCACTCATGAATAAAACCACGGGTTTCGGCAGGAATATCAAACAGCCTCCGGTTGTCGTGCCCAGCGGGCAGAAAAAGGACTGTCCGGGCAATTTGTATTCCTTTCTAAATCCCATATGTCCATCGTTCCAGATAAATCAAAATTTAGGACCCAAAGCCGTTCCAAGGTTAGTTATTACCGTATACGAGTTAATTTATAAGCTGTAGTTTTGTGAGTATATTTATATCTGGACACTGAGTCAGTTAGTTCGTTACCTAAAGAGAGTAGTACGTAAACTTTCCAATCGCAGTTTGTGTTGTATTTATTATTAATTGGTTAACAGGCAAGTATATTAGTTAGTTTAGTTGGATAGTTGCTAGTTCGTTAGTAAGTTAGATAATTAGTTAGTTAATTAGCTTGAAGTTCATACTGGAGACAAAACTGCAGATGTAGATAATTTTTTTTTCCAACGAACGAATGAGAAGAAGAAGTTGTTAATTAGTTAAATATTTCAGCTCGATTGTTAGTTGTATAGTCTTGAAAGGTCTTAGGCCTGTAACCTTAAAAAGTTCATTCTGTCAGATCGTCAAAGGCAAAGGGAGCTGATCAGGAAGTCAACTGCCACTAGTGGCCTAACAACACTCAGTGTTACGGGATGATGATGATGATTATCATTCAACATATCAAAACCTTTGACCTCAGATGGTCGTGAAAGTGTTTTGATGCAAGCGCTAGCACATCATATCCGCCATCTTTCTCGTCTTCTGCTTGATCAATAAGTGTATAACTTAGCCCTGTCCTTTCTTGATGTTGTCATTGCAGTTCTTCTATGTCCTCCTTTTCTTCAACTGTCGCCTAATGTTCCTTTAAGTACCGTCTTTACAATCGAATCACGTCTCACTACGTGCCCCAACCAGGCTAGCTTGAGACTTTTTACCACTGCCAAGTGAGACTCCCTATGTCCTGCAGATTTTATTAGGAGCTGGGATGAAAATGAAATGTAAATCCTTTAAACGTGCACAAAACATACACATTGCATTTAATGTGACGGATGCTACAAATCTCCCGTAGTTAAGGCTAGGTGTAATCTGCCAATTATTTGCGTATCCTTTGCAGGACGTTGCAGAACCAACCAGCATTCATTGGCTGTTGCGGCTTTTTTCCTATAAAATTTTCCGTTGAATAGTTTGTCATTGCCCATGTACAGGACGTTGCATTCATTGGCTGTTTTGGTTTTTTCTATGCAAATTTTCCGTTCAGTAGTTTGCCATTGCCCCTGAATGGTCAGCTATTAGTACCACTGTCTCAACCAGCGCAAGACAAATCCTCCCCGCGAGGGATCAAACCGGGCACCCCGGCATTACGAAGAACGTTCACAACGCCTAAGCAACAGACGCCGGCAACTTACCAGTTCAGTCAAATTAAAAAAAAAAAAATTTTGAAAAAAGGGGAAAGGGGGGGGGGGGGAGATGGTCAGAGGTTGGGGAGAGGGGAAGAGTGCGGGGGGAGGGAGGAGATAGTGGGTAAAATGTTTTCTTAGAATTTTGTGAGCGAGTGTGAGAGTGTGTGTCTGTGTGTCTGTGTGTGTGTTATTTTCCTCTGTGAACTGTTCATATATTTTGCCATTAAAAAAATGTATGTGATATATAGATAGGAGAAGGCATAACTGCCAAAATTAATATTATCGCTTCCATACAGCTTAGTCCCTTTCAGTCTTCTTCTTCTTCTTCCTCTTCTTCTTCTTCTTCTTCTTCTTCTTCTTCTTCTTCTTCTTCTTCTTCTTCTTCTTCTTCTTCTTCTTCTTCTTCTTTTTCTTCTTCTTCTTCTTTCTTCTTCTTCTTCTTCTTTTCTTCTTCTTCTTCTTCTTCTTCTTCTTCTTCTTCTCTTCTTCTTCTTCTTCTTCTTCTTCTTCTTCTTCTTCTTCTTCTTCTTCTTCTTTGTTGTTGTTCTTCTACTTCTACTTGTACTACTACTTCCACTGCTGCTGTTACTACTGCTGCTACTGCTGCTACTTCTTCTTCTTCTTTTCTTCTCTGTCGTCCTCGTCGTCTCCTTTACTCTTTCTTATTTTTCCTCATCTCATTTTAATACTGGCGCCTTTGTCTCTGCTTCAATTTCTTCGACTTCTACTTCTGTGTTCGCCGTGGGGAAAGGGCTTGAGGGAGACCCTAACTTTTGTGCAATGATTCGTTTTAAAGTAATTAGGTAGGTAAGAAGGTAGATAGTCTACATCTACTGCTGCCTATGCCAGACAATTCCCAGACCCTCATGTCAATTCTATTATTTTTGTTTTTCGTTTATATTAGGCTGTTTTGACTTTAGAGTGGTAGTTCATAATTCTGACTGAACTGTTATCTTTCAACAGCTGGGTCACAATTACCAAATGCAGTTGTGACAACTGTCTGACGTATCCAAGAATGAAGTGTCAAAGTGTCTTTTTAAACGTGACCTATTATAAACACCTCGGGTGTTCAAACGGCCTGGCTATCATGTCACAGAAAGTTATAGAAGTCAGTATGGGATGTGTTTGTGGGAAACCTTATAGCCCTTCTGGGTGAAAGTTCAAATTGTTTCTGAAAAAGTAGAACGTTGAATGAACATAATATTAAACTGACAATAAAAACACAAATATAAAAACACAATGTTTCTGTTTTATGTTTACCCGTCACAGATCTACTCGAGAATAAGTCTTGGTTCCTTGTATACCTGGGATATTTACCAGCTCTCATGTCTTGACTGTTAAGTTTTCAAGTCACAATTTGCGATGTTTTTCAAACTCCTTTGATAAAGACTTCGATCGAAACGTGTGCATTTGTTCGGGTATTTTCCTCCGTGGAACTTTCTATTCGCATTTTATGTTGTATTTAGTCCTTCATGTCTATACTGTGCATGTGTGTATGCCGTGGACACAGTTTAATGCTGACTCTTTGGGGTTATGAACGTACTATTTTAATTATGAAATACTAGGATTCAATGTCGGTTCCAAGTGATTTGGAAATTTTCTACTAGATGTGTGAGTTGAAATGGATAGGTTATAAAACAATACATACCACATGTATCGCCTAGAGCGGTACTGGATTTAAATTAGAAAAGATCCGTGCAACCCCCCCCCCCCCCCTTTCCCAACCCCACGCCCTACTGTAGTGAGTCTCATTTTCTCCTAGATAAATTATGCCTAGACAGAATGACGTCAGTAATAAATGCGAGTGGAATATTTTGAGTCTAACTTGGACAACACGGGATGTGCTGATAGTCTAACTTCACAGGAATTGTAGAAAAATGTTGATAGTCAAACTTCGCGTGAATTATAATTATTCACGTGTAGAGAAATGCTGACAGTCAAACTTCATGTGAAGTATGATTATTCACGTGTAGAGAAATGCTGATAGTCGAACTTCGCGTGAATTATAATTATTCACGTGTAGAGAAATGCTGACAGTCAAACTTCATGTGAAGTATAATTATTCACGTGTAGAGAAATGTTGATAGTCAAACTTCATGTGAAGTATAATTATTCACGTGTAAAGAAAAGCTGATAGTCAAACTTCACGTGAAGTATAATTATTCACGTGTAGAGAAAAGCTGATAATCAAACTTCACGTGAAGTATAATTATTCACGTGTAGAGAAATGCTGATAGTCAAACTTCACGTGATGTATAATTATTCACGGGTTTATCACAAAAACTACTGGCCAAATGTAATTAGTGTAAAACAAAGAACACTAATTCAAAAGCACGAGGAGGGCATTAGAAGATATATAATGCCTGAGAAAGAGCTGGTAGTCAGTCTCGTTTAGGCCTAGGAAGTGAATACATGAAGTATGATGGAGTGTCTGCGGAATCCAGAAAGAGTGTTTAAGTCTGATGTGTCTGCACAGTCTTTTTTCCAACGCCCACCTGGCCATCAGTAGCGGCGAACGGAAGTCGTAGCCAGCTGAGAATGTTTGTGTTTTGATCGGAAGGAATCGTTGTTGTTCATTCAATTGTTGGATGGACGGTATATATTGTGAGGTAAAGTTGACATGTTAGATAAGTGAGGATAGATATGAGTGACTATGTTGTCCATTAACATTTACTGGCTGCAATACCAGCGAATGAACAAATAAACTGTGAACTGAAAGTGTAATTTGGATCGTTCTGCGGTTGAGCTCTATCACCCAGGCAAGCCAAAATGCGCAAGACATATACAGAAAACATCGACATTGGGCTAGAACCTGGAACAGTTAGACGACAAATGACGAAAGAAGACGAGGAAGATTTGCGTGTGTGTGTAAGTGATAATGCTTTCAGTAAAGTAAAAAGGAAAGTAAAGATCCCTTTTATGCTCTTAGGCGAATCTGGCAAATGGGAAAAGCATATTTTTACAGACCAATCGGTACTAGGTGGTGTAATGTAGTCATCACTGCGCCGGCTGTCTTTACTTACCCAGGACATGTATCCTCGTACCCATTTTAAGCTGGGTCGACCTACGGCGGCCCAAACCATGATATGAGCCTGAGTAATTACAGCCGCACGCATAGGCTAACGCTGTCGCCATGACTGTGCAGATAAGGATTTCATATTGCGCTCGAGAGAATAAATTTCCAGCCTTATTGAGGATTCGAACCCGCGTCTCTTGCTTGAGAGCCCAACTCTCTAACCGTTCAGAAAGTCGCTCCTCTTGGTTTCGCTTCTGAAATTTTAAGTGTAACCACTACCATTGGTACCAGTTAAACTTCTTGAATTTTAATGTAATAGAGTCAGTGAACAATCAAAGGTGTACCCATTAAATCTTTTTATGTGGTTGTAACCACATTTCCAGTGCTCCAATGAAAGCCTTTTTTGTCATCAGATGTTGAACCCTGCTCACCCCTATTATAGGAAAAACAAGAATAGACCCACTGTCTACCTAAATGCATGTCGTAAGAGTCGACTAATTGGGAGCTTCCTTCGAAGTCAGAGTGCATCTGCATGAGAGGCAAGAAATCAACAACAGTCTGCACACAAATTAGTCAGATTTGTCAAACGGATGCACACGCAACACTTAGGTTCTGGACCAGAAATGCAGTACAGAAGTGGACGAACAACCAGAACTTTCCGCCGGAGTTTGCAGCCGGTGAAAGCGAAAAAGAAAGAAGAACCCCGCTCAAAACGAGGAGATACTTAGCACTCTAACATGGTTCATGATGAAGAGGATAAACTCACGTGCTTCATATTATCGAACAGACAATTCACCCGCATTTACTAAAATCTCAACAGGCCATGATGACATAAACAGCGGACAGAAGCAAAGTATAAATTGTTTAAATGTTAATTAATTTAAAGGAAATACCTTATCATCATGAATCACATAGCAGGTGTTTTGCAGAACGTCGCTCTCATCACGGTTTGCCTAAAAGAAACTCGGTCTCTCGCCAGCTCGTTTACTTTCATAACTAAGGAGTCACTTACATCCTGTGCCCATCTTCGTGCTGGTCGGATTCTGCTCTCATTCCTGATGTCCATGCCTTCTGTTACTGTTTTATCCAACCTGCCATAGCGCTTGATATGACCGCTTCTGAGACAGGATGCCTTTTATTAGCCAATCTTCCTAGATGCTCACTTCTTTTAAAATGTCAGTATTTCTCCTCTTCTATGTCCATGATATTCTGAGAATCTTTCGGTAGCATTTCAGCTCAAAACTACCATGTATAAAAGATTCTCTAGTTTTTTGAGGTATTTGTATTTGAAGAATGGTGTGGTAAATATTACACTAGCCGCATTTACTACTCATTACAATTCCTGTTCCCAATTTTTTTTGGACAGGGATATCAAGGTCAGTTATAAAAAAATATCGTCAGGTAGTGATTTTCAAATCATCCTTTGAAGATGGCAGCAGTCGGTGGCTGGGGGAGGGGAGGAAGTGATGACTGAAATTGTTAACTTAAAGAGCTTAACTCATGATTTTAAAATTTTCGTGTCCTAATTTGTTTTTATTTTACTAACGCTCACTGCTATTCTCATTTTTTACGACTTACTTGGTTATTTACAAGTACAGTAGTAAGCTTTTCTTTGGTCTCTTATAAAAATACAAACAGCTTTAGTATGTGATAACACACACACATACATACATTCATACCCACAGTCACCCACACAGACATGCGCTCTAGCATACAACCCAGACACATATACACACACACACATACACCCACGTAGCCGCACAAAAAGACCTATACAAACACACACGTCCGACGCACACAGACATAAACCCACACAGACACACACACATACATACACACATGTAGCCGCACACAAAAAACCCATACAAACACACACACACCGACGCACACATACACAAAGCCACACAGACACACAGGGATGCAGTCACACACACAAACACAAACACATACACACACACAGGCAGGGAAACACATAGATACACACACAGGCACGCATACAGTCACACACGCACACATACGCACACATACGCACACAGACATACAGGCCGGGGACAGATAGTAAGCCTATAAATAATATTACCATTCGCCAGCTCTTCTTTAAATAGATGTAGATTTTGTAATATTTGTGTATTTTTTTGCACTTAAAGGAATGTAGAATTCCGTTCCCGGACAAATGTACATTTTCCACCCATCTCCGGGGCTGCGAGGCGTGGTAGGGAATTCCTAGAAGGTTCCCCGGAAAGTCCTGTTGTACAAGGAGGCTAGAGTTAAGGTTTGTTTTCTCGTCTCCTTCTTTTTCTTTTAGGGGCTTCGTGTTCTCGAGGCATGGTGTCTGCCTCGAGTGGTAGAGGTTCCAGGTTCAATCCCCGGTAAATGTTAGGATTTTTGGTTACGTTGAGTTGAGTTGAGTCAAGAATTGACATCACAGCACTCGGGGCATTCCTATGCATGCTCAGTCCTCATCTTCAGCAGCCAGCGTAGAGTTCCAATACTGATGGTACCAGTCACAATCTTCTTAAAAGTCCGTCTTGCTATTCCTCTGTAGTGAGCCGGCCAGAGCCTCTGGTTACACCCAGGTGCCTCATTCTCTCCAGGCCATAATAATCTTATTTCTCTACTGATTCGGTTGCTTGTTTCCAAAGGGCCTTGACCACATCTGCCTTGTCATGTATCAATTCACCAAGCAGTGGTGCGGATCCAGCCAGTCTGTCTGCCCGTCCTTTACCCACCACGCCGGCATAACCTGGAGAAAAGATCCAAAGTATGCTCACCACCCGTGACCTTTCCAGTGAAGCTAGCAACTCTGCTCGAAGTATCCCTGTTCTTACCTTTTATAGTGGTTACGTTACACCCGCTTCTGCATACACGGCGGCTACTGCTGTCACTACAAATCACTTGTTATAACCGGGAAGGCTAACCCGGTCAACAAATGCCCGCAGAAGTCGGATGTGTTGGCCGAAAGATGCAAATATCGCAGCCATGCTGTAGACGGACACAGCACAATTACATCTTCGGATGAACGCAGAAGAAGAAGACTTGTTATATTACTTAGAATGCTTTCATTCCTAATTATTAGTTACCACAGACTGAGTGAAGGATGCAAAACATAAAATTATTTTAAATATTTACTATATATACTGTACTGTATTTTGTGAAAGTAAAAGTTCAGCGTACATTTGACAATATGAATGTTTTTTTTTTTTTTTTTAGATCCTTTTTATACACTAAGCGCCATTCGTATTCGTGTTCGGCCGAATAGTTAGAGGCTGTTATTTGTTTTGGGCCAAATAGTTAGTGCTGTTATTCGTGTTCAGCTGAATAGCTGGTGCCGTTATTCGTGTTTGGCCGAATAGTTAGTGCTGTTATTCGTGTTCAGCTGAATAGTTGGTGCTGTTATTCGTGTTTGGCCGAATAGTTGGTGCTGTTATTCGTGTTCGGTTGAATAGTGATAATCACCTATTCGGTACAGTTAAAATTATTACTATGATAAATGACTCATTGGTGTAGTGAAAGTGAAGCCCCATTACACCCATTCAGGCACATGCCCAAATCAATATACCACACACATACACGCACACGCACACGCACACACACACACACATACACACAAATGCACTGCTAATAACGGTCATTTTAAATTAGTGCGTAGAATAATACATAATGGATTTAATGTTTTTTCGAAGCAATAAGCTAATTAATTAGTTGTTACAGGCACATGTTAACAGCCAAGGGATTTTACATAAAAAAAAAAAACTTTATGTTAAGGTAATTAAAGTACCATAGTGTTTGGGGATATAATACTGGCGTCTCAATACGTGAATTTGTAATGTAAATATTTCCATTATAATGATGAATGCGTTACAGAACTACTTCGTTTTGTACCTGCTTGTTGTTTTCTCTAGCAGCGATGTAACTACACTAGATTCAGATAGAGGGCTTAGAAACGCAGCCGTTAACACAGGCTTATCATCGACTGGCAACGCTGAATTCTACAGGTCTACGGTATCTTTGACCAGGCTATCTAGTCCTTTGAATAAATTGACAGATTTATTAAAAACAAAGCTGGATCCAACAAAAGATATCCAGCAGAACACGGAAACGGAAATCTATATTCCAGATTTATCCCAATGGGATTTCAACGATCGTTCAAGAATCATTATTGAGTCACTGCATGCCAACCATCCTTTACGACAAAAGAGAGATATAACTTGCTCAATTCCTAAACAAACACTCATTGATCTGACTCCATTGTATGCACTCCTGAATAGAACCACGGGTTTCGGCAGGAATATCAAACAGCCTCCGGTTTTTGTGCCCAAAGGGCAGAAAAAGAATTGTCCGGACAATTTTTATTACATTTTTAATCCTATATGTCCATCGTTTCAGATAAATCAACATTTGGGAGACAGAGCCGTTCCAAGGTTAGTTTTTACAGTTTTAAAGTTAATTTATAAGCTGTAGTTTTGTGAGTATATTTATATCTGGACACTGAGTCAGTTAGTTCGTTACCTAAAGAGACTAGTATGTAAACAGGATAACAAACTTTCCAGTCGCAGTTTGTGTTGTATTTAGTATTTCTAGTTACTTACTTAACTGGTTAACAGGCAAGTATGTTAGTTTAATTGGATAGTTGCTAGTTCGTTAGTAAGTTAGATAATTAGTTAGTTAATTATTTTAAAGTTCATACTAGAGACAAAACTGCAGATATTGATAATTTTTTTTCAAACGAACGAAAGAAGAAGAAGAAGATGTTAATTAGTTAAATATTGCAGCTCGATTGTTAGTTGTATAGTCTTGAAAGGCCTTAGACCTTAAAGTTCATTCTGTCTGATCGTCAAAGGCAAAGGGAGCTGATCAGGCAGTTAACTGCCACTAGTGGCCTAACGACACTCAGTGTTACGGGATGATGATGATGATGATGATTATCATTCAACATATCAAAATCTTTGACCTCTGATGGTCGTGAAAGTGTATTGATGCTAGCACTAGCACATCAAATCCGTCATTTTTCTCGTCTTCTGCTTGATCAATAAGTGTATAACTTAGTCCTGTCCATTTTTTTGATGTTGTCATATCAGTTTCTTCTTTGTCCCCCTTTTCTTCAACTATCCCCCAATTTTCCTTGAGGTACAGTCTTTGCAATCGAATCACGTCTCACTACGAGCCCCAAACCAGGCTAGCTTGAGACGTTTTACCACTGCCAAGTGAGACTCCTTATGTCCTGCAGATTTCATCAGGAGCTGGGATAAAAATGAAATTCAAAATCCTTTAAATGTGCACAATACATACACATTGCATTTAATGTGACGGATGCTACAATTCTCATGTAGTAAGGCCAGGTGTAACTGTTCAGTAGTTTGCCTTACTCCTGAATGGTCAGCTCTGGGTACCACTGTCTAAACCAGAGCAAGACAAATCCTCTGCAGCAGGGATCGAACCCGGCACCCATGCATTACGAAGAATGTTCGCAACGCCTAAGCCTCAGACGCCGACACCTTGCCAGTTCAGTCGAATTAATAATTGTTATTTTTTTTTTTTTTTTGGGGGGGGGGGGGGGGGGGGGGGGGGTCAGAGGTTGAGGGAAAGGGAAGAGGGCGGTGGAAAATGGAGGGGGCGTATTGTAATTTGTTTTCTTAGAATTTTGAGTGCGAGTGTGTATGTGTGTGTGTATGTGTGTGCGCACGAGCGTTATTTTCATCTGTAAACTGTTCATATGTTTTAGCATTAAACAAAAAGTGTATGTGATGTATAAATAGGAGAAAGCATAACTGCCAAAAAATTAATAGCATCGCTTCTATATAGTTTGGTTACTCTGAATAGTTTTCTTCTTCTTCTACTCCTTCTTCTTCTTCTTCATCATTATTATCATCATCATCTTCTTCTTCTTCTTCTTCTTCTTCTTCTTCTTCTTCTTCTTCTTCTTCTTCTTCTTCTTCTTCTTCTTCTTCTTCTTCTTCTTCTTCTTCTTCTTCTTCTTCTTCTTCTTCTTCTTCTTCTTCTTGTCCCTCTTCTTCTTCTTTGTTGTTGTTCTTCTCCTACCAATGGTACAACTGTCACTACTGCTGCTGCTACTGCTGTTACTACTGCTGCTGCTGCTGCTGCTACTTCTTCTTTTTCGTTGTTGTTGTTCTTCTACTACTACTGGTACTACTACTTCCGCTGCTGCTGAGGCTACTACTACTGATGCTGCTGCTACTTCTTCTTCTTTTTTTTTCTTTATCTCATTTAAATACTACTGCCTTTTTCTCTGCTTCCACTTTTTCGTCTTCTACTTCTGTGTTCGCCGTGGGGAAAGGGCTTGAGTGAGACCCAAGTTTTGGTTCAATGATTCGTTTTAAAGTAATTAGGTAGGTAAGTAGGTAGATAGTTTACTTCTACTGCTGCCTATGCCAGACAATTCCCAGACCCTGTTATTAAATCTATAATTTTTGTTTTTGTTTATATTAGGCTGCCTTGACTTTAGAGTGGTAGTTCATAATTCTGACTGAAGTGTTATCTTTCAACAGCTGGGTCACAATGACCAAATGCAGATGTGACAACTGTCTGACGTATCCAAGAATGAAGTGTCAAAGTGTCTTTTTAAACGTGACCTATTATGAACACCTCGGGTGTTCAAACGGCCTGGCTATCATGTCACAGAAAGTTATGCCACTCAGTATGGGATGTGTTTGTGGGAAACCTTATAGCCGTTCAGGGTGAAAGTCTAGATTTGTTTCCGAATAGGTAGAATGTTGAATTAATGGAATATTACCTGACAATAAAAACACAAATATAAAAACACAGTGTTTCTGTTTTATGTTTACCCGTCACTGATCGACTTGACAATAAGTCTAGGTTCCTTGTATACATTTGATATTTACCAACCCTGATGTCTTGAGTGTAATGTTTTCAAGTCCAAGCTTGCGATGTGTTTCACACTCCTTTGATAAAGATTTTGATCCACACGTGTGCATTTGGGCGTTTATTTCCTTTCCTTCATACAGAAAACCACGACACTGGGCTACAACCTGGCATCAGTGAGAGGACAAAAAAAGATAGAAGAAGGGGAAGATTGTTTGTATGTGTGTGTGTGGGGGGGGGGGTGGGTGTGTGTGTGTATGTGATTTGTGTGTATGGGTGTGTGTGAGTGAGCGTTTGTGTGTGTGGGTGAGTGTGTGTGTGTGATAGTGTAAGTGTTTGTGTTGGTGTGTGTATATGTGCGTGAGTGTGTGTGTGCGTGCGTGTGTGTGTGTGTGTGTGTGTGTGGTAATGCTTTCAGTAAGGTAAAAATTAAACTAAAGATTCCTGGTACGCTCTTAGGCGCATCGGGCATATGGGAAGAGCATATTTTTACAAACCAATAGGCACTAGGTGAGGTAATGTGGTCAGCATTATGCCGGCGTCTTTATTTCTCCAGCTCATTTAATTTCATATTCAAGTAGCCACTTACATCCTGTGCCCATCTTCTTGTTGGTCGGCTCCTGCTCTCCTTTCTGATGATATGCCTTCTGCTACTGTCTTATCCAACCTGCCACAGCACTTGTTATGCCAGCTCCCGAGACAAGATGCTGTTTTTTTAGCCAATCTTCATCGATGTTCATTTCTTTTGAAATATCAGTATTTCTTTTCTTCTTTGTTCGTGATATTCTGAGAATCTTTCTGTAGCATTTCAGCTCTAAGACTAGTACGTATAAAAGATTCTCAAGTTGTTTGAGAAATGACATCATAAAACAATACTCTTCTACTCATTTTTCTCCTCATTCTTCCCTTCTTTGAGTTGCCGCATCAAAATAGTTTAGAGAGAAAAAAGAAAACGGAGGGAGGATGTGGGCGAAAAGATTTGGGAAAACTTATGTGAGATCTTTTCTAATGCCTTGTATACGTTGATCTTCATTTCTTTAAAAGCTGTTCTTGATGCTGTCGTTCCATGTTTTGCGTGGTGTTGCACTTGTCCTATGATCAATATACTTCTTCATTGTAGGTTTGGTTTCAGTCTGTTTCTGGTGACCTCATTATAAATTGTATCTCTTATCGTTATCGTAACATCATCATCATCATCAGTCAGCAGGTCCTTTACAGATCTTCGCTCTCATCATGGCACGCATAAAAGTATCACTTTCTCTAGCTAATTCTCCAGCCCTATGTGCTTCCAAACCAACACATCTTCAGAGTTATGTATCCACCTGTGCAGATATCTACATGTGCCCTCATTTTCCAGAAATGGTACCCTCTTCATCGTTCTCTCTGGACCACAATTACATGTAACATAGTCAAAATATCCCAGCTTTCGAGATAGGATGCTGTTTATGAGTCAATTCTCCTCGATGCTCAGATCACGTAGGTGATTTCGGTCACAGGCATGAGGCAAAGTTAAGTCTGATGTGATGTGTATAAGGAGATATTCCGTACCCCACTCGAGCGTCAGTCCTTCACTGTTCTGGTTTTACGGAACCTCATGCAAGACTCCTGCCGCACGTCCCCGTCGTGCGCCACGGATAATGTCTTAAATGAGCATTAACAGAGTTGGCAGGGGATCTCGGAGCTGGCGGCCCCTAGAGGTGTAGTGCCCTTTCTGGCTCTCACCAGCCCGCCCCCAAACGCATGGGTGAAAAGTATAACAAAACTCATTCGGAACATGAGTAAGGATTGCTTGCTAAATATACCATCAAATAACAACTCTCGGTTAAAATTCGGAAGCGAATGGAAAACTGTGCTGCTGAGACCCAACCCTGACCGAGAGATTTACCCGCAGCCAAGACGAGTAACATCTCTTGTGGGCGATTTCTCGCAGCAAGATCCTACCCACGTACATCCTCTGTCAATCCTCAGTGTCGTCGTCACCGTGCTGAGGTACACCACGGCAGCAACTCTTCATAAGCTGGCTAGGAAATAACGTCCCCACGGCACACATGCAAGCTCAAAGTCCGACGATCAGAATTCGTACAGAGCAGGAAAAAGCCAAATGTCTGTATCCACTGGTCCCACTCGCCCGAGTGTTGGGACCAAACAGGTGAAGCCTGATTCTGTCGTGCTAAGGGCACAGCTGAAACAACGTTAAAGGTGTCTAACGTTTATGATGAAAAGAATGTACCTATTTGTGCGGCCACAAAAGTCTGGACCTGCGGGCTGCTCCCCGCTGATCTCCGGAGAGCGCAGCCTTGTAGCGCGGGAAGCTCAATAACACGGTTGTGAGGTTAAGCAGTCATGGGCAGGACGTCCGATTCCTTGGGTGAGCCCAGAACCAGAGCATCATGTGTTGGCTCTGCATTTATGGAAGCCTCCTTGGATGGCGGGGAATGCCATGATCTGCCCCTGTCTTCCCTTGAGGGGGCTGACAATTGTACATAGGGCTGCCTTAAGGAGGATATTCCGGGGGCCACACCTGTTAAAGGTCAAAGAGACACCACCCCAAATGAGGCAACATCTCGACCCACACAAAAACAATGGCCCTCAGTCAACCTAGAAATAGGCTTGACGTCTTCCCTCGAAGTCGGAGTACATCTGCCGGTGAGGCAGGGAACGAGGACTGCAAACAAATAAGACAGTAAAACGGATGTACACGCAAAACTCAGGTCAAGGTAAAAGCCAAAAGTCCATTTGGACGAACAACCGCGACTTACTGCCGGAATTCACAGCCGGTGAACAAGAAGAAGAAGAAGATCACGTAGGATGGTGGTGTTTTTCCTTCTTGGTCCATGGTATTCTGAGATAAGTATTGCGTGCTTTTTAGTGTTGTTGTTTTGTTGGATGGAAGTGACCTGCGCAAGGATTTAGATTTAGGTAGGGAAGATTAGCACAATTCGTCGCCTGTGTCCATCTTGATCCAATGGCAGGACATTGTCGAGACAGTTTTTTAGTACCGGAAGAGTAAAGAATGCAGATGGTTGACCTTCAACTGCACATAAGAACCACGTAATATCGCCCCGGGACTACCCCAAGGTTTTACAATTTCACCTGTGCTCTTCAATGTGTATACAGGCAAGATTGCAGAACTTAAAGCATCAGATATTGGGAGGATATTAACATTTGCTGATGATGTTCTTGCATATAGCCATGGGAGTGATAGGCAACCAATAGCCTAAAAGCTACAAGCAACTGTAGACAAAATGATTGACTGGTGTGCAGAAATGTGTGCTGGCATCAATTTAAAAAAAAAAAGTGGCTGTTTTGTGGTGCTCTCTGTGCAAATAGAATTGTAAGGGCTAATATTCCAAACCTCACAATGATTGACTATAATATCAAAATATAAAGCAAACTGAGGTACCTGGGTATTATTTTCGATATAAGCCTGTCCTTGGGAGAACATGGGGAGGCAATTGCGGTGAAATGCCAGAAAAGGTCTCAATGCTCTCAAGATTATGGCAGCAATAGACATAGAACAAAGAATGCTGTTCATAATGTTCCAGCATGTGATCCTGTCAGTAATAGATTATGGACTTGGAATGCTTACCATTTCAAAGATTCAATTGATGAAACTTGAACGCATACAGAATGAAACCACAAGGGTAATTCTGAGATAAATAAGAGATAACCCGGTAGTATGTATGAGATGTTTACTTGAACTGCCTACTATTGCAGATAGGCTCAAAGTTCCGCAAGCAAAGTCATATGTGTGAGAGTCGCACCTCCTGCTTGAAGCCCTTAGTAGAGCTAAGGGTCACATACTGAAAAGAGGAAGGTCTTGGATAGCGCAAGCTGAAGACACAATTGGGCATGTGTGCAGGCTGAATACATTTTAGCGAGGAGAGGAGTGGATCAAAGTGTCCGATCATGTTTCAGACTTGTATAGGGTTCTTATCACTTTGAGTCGTGGGTGCAGGGACTAGCCAGCTTGTGCTGCAGAATTAGGAGTTGAACAAACGATTCATGACAATTCCAGCCCGAGTGATGTTATTATATGTACAGATTGCTCTGTGTTGAAAGGCAGACGACGTGCATGGTGGTTGATATCAAAAATGAATGGACGTCGCTTGGTGCAGCAAAGCCTGACATATGATATCAGAACGTCAAGTTTGAGAATGGAGTACACTGCTGCCTTTCGCTGGCTTGAAAATCAACTGTACACACATCACGTGATGTAACTTGACTCACAGAGCATGTTGAGAAAGTTAAAGACAGGCATGCTTTGTGCAGAGTGGCAAGCATCACTTCAGAAGTCCCAGGTAGTTAGCATCCTTTGTATATTTTTCCCAGGTCTTGCTGGTATGTTAGGAAATGAGCGGGCACACAGACTAGCTGGTTCTGCACCGCTTGCTGGTGAACTTGTGAATGACACGCTAAATGTTGCAAGGGATCTTTATGAGCGACTGAACAGTATGGAGGCACAGATAGATCATTACGGTCTGGGGAGAATGGCGCTGCGTGGAGTCCCAAAGGGATCTGGCCGGCGCTCAACACTCATGGGAGAGGCCAGATAGATATACAGTCAGATAGTTAACGGTGCCTTCAGATTTTAAACGTCGCTTGCTGCTGAAAATGGAGACAGGGCGCTGATGAGGTTGTCCTGAGCGCTGTGACGTCTCGTCCTAATTCAAAATTCAGCATTAATTTGTGTGTGTGTCTGCCTCTTCTCCATCTCTCCTCTATCGAAACCTATAGTTTTGTCTTGGACAGAAAGGAAGAGCTTTCTTCACGTTCATATAGCCGCTTTTTCCGATTTTGGCAAGCCAGAAGAACTTATTTCATGTTTGTATCAGTGTGTTTTCCTGTCTCTTTATTGTTATTAACAGAGATTCATACTTTTCAGTGTTCTAAGTGATTATCTGGCGAAATTCGATTATGTCGCTTGTGTATGAGGGTCTTTCGAAAAGTGTCTTTTAATAAGATCTCATTTCTAATACTTGCATCTTCTTTTCGAGTTTGAATGTATATGTCTACGTTTGACAGCCGTATGTAAAATTAAATTAGTAACATTGGAAATAAGATGTCTGAGAAAGACTGCAGGATTGTCAAGGAGAGATAAAACTAGGAACGAAGTCACAAGATCAAATATCGACACAGAGCCAAAACTGAACTGCTTATTATCTACAGTCTTTACAGATTGTAAGTCTCGGTACGGCACGCTTCAAAATCTATTTTTCTCCAGCGTTCTCCAGCCCTATATGCTTTAATTGCCAGTGCATCATAAATGTCATGTGGCCACATTACTGGAGTCTGCTTCTGCCTCCTTTTCTAGAAACTGTACCCTCCATCAGCGTTCTTTCCAGGCCATCATCAGGTTTAACATGGTCACAATTCCCCAGCTGTCGGGACAGAATGCTGTTTGTGAGCCAATTCTCCTAGATGATCAGATCATGAAGGGCGTCGGTGTTTTTTTACACTTTTTGGTACCTCACTTAATAAGACTGTGCATGTAGCCTTCTGACTTAAAAAGAATAAATTCTGACGAAACACCAAAAACGTCTAGAAACAAAGAGAGAGAGAGAGAGAGAGAGAGAGAGAGAGAGAGAGAGAGAGAGAGAGAGAGAGAGAGAGAGAGAGAGAGAGAGAGAGAGACGTAGCTGAAGATGTGAACCAAAAACGAAATTTAAAGATAACAATAGAGTCATCTGAACGTTTTATTTAGCATCAACATCATAGCACTCGAAACATCACCATAAGCGCCCTGTCCCCCTCTTGAGCAGCCCCTGCAGTGATCAACCTCCTATAGTACCATTAACTGTCTGTATGTATGTCCGTCCAAACTTTGCTCAGGGTGTTGATCGTCGGTCAGATTCCCCTCAACACTCCTAGATCAGAGAAACTCTACAACAGTACGTTAAGTCTATGTTTACAACAGCCAGAAAACCTTGAAATGGAACCTATATCTGCATCGATACCCGAAGCGACAAAAACAAGAACGTAAAAAAGAAGTGAAGAAAACGATAGTAGAAAATCTAACCAGTTGTATTGTTTGTTGTTTTATGTGAAATTGTTGTTGTTTTTGTTGTCCAAATAGCACCAATTCTGAAAATGTGAATGTGAACACTAGAAGAACACTGTTCAACATAATATTTTTACCAACACTATGCTATTAATGTCAAACGTGGATACCGTCTTCAAAAGACAGAAGGAAATAGTCACGACATAAATGAAATGTTTCATAACTAAGCTGGCTGTAACGAGGTAAGATCAATTTAGGAACGATAATATCAAGAGTATTGTTAGCACTAAACCAATATTAAACTCTAAAGGCAGATAACAAATCAAATGGTTTGGCCATGTAATAAGATTGTCATCAGACAGGGCCCCACAGAGAGCAATTTTATACAGATACAGCGGTAACAGATGCAGAGGTCAACCATGCAGAAAATGGACCGCATAAATATTAGAGACACGGAAAAGTACTATAAACAAAGCGAATAGTAGGGTCTGTTCCTAGAGATCCTTTTCAGTTCTGACGACGCGAGGCATTCCAGGAGTATAGAAAAGAAGAAGAAAAAGAAAAAGAAGTAGAAAAATAAGAAGAAGAAGAAGAAGAAGAAGAAGAAGAAGAAGAAGAAGAAGAAGAAGAAGAAGAAGAAGAAAAAGAAGAAGTAAAAGAAGAAGAAGAAGAAGTAAAAGAAGAAGAAGAAGAAGAAGAAGAGAAGAAGAAGAGGAAGAAGAAGAAGAAGAAGAAAGAAGAAGAAGAAGGAAGAGGAGAAAAAAAGAAGAAGAAGAAGAGGAAGAAAAAAAATGTTGATGGTGTTGTTCCTCTAATTCTGTCTTTATTTGCCCCAGATATGGATTATCATGTGTCAATAATTAGCCTACCCAATGCTTTCATAAGCATGTGAACATCTTTTGTTGGCACGACAGAAAGCTATTTGGTCGCTTGCCTACTTGCCAGCTTGGTGAACTTTCAAAACCATAGATGTAAATATTATTCTTTGTTTTTCCTTGCAGCTCCTTTTTTTTATATTATTTTTGTATATTTCTAATTAGTTTGTTATATAACATTCTAATCACTAACATTAGCATTATCGTCATCAACAACAACAATTTCCACTTCGGCAGTTAAGCGACATTATGTTACTGTCATTCCGTGTCAATGTAGAAGCTTTTCAGTTTCATAAGTGCCTTTCTCCTAGGGCGACCTCTTGCTTTTAGTTCAGATCCTTCATGTGAAGCACCTGCGTTGCTAGTTAATCTGGCTGCATTCTTTCTAGATGACCAAACCGTCTTTTTTTTTTCTGTTTCTCAATAAGTTTGATTCATGATGTTGTTCCTGCCGTCTTTCTGAAAATATCACATTTCTAACATTGCCTCCTACGGTTAAGCTGGCGACTTTATTCAGGCATCTCATTTCTCAACATTTCAATGTGCATTAAAAAAAAATATGTTCCTGGTGCATTCCCGTTTTGCGACAGTTTATCTATGTTTATTCAGTATTATAATTTGGTACTGGCGTATCACGACCTGGTTCAGGCTTATCGCAGTAACAGTGTGTGCGGATCTGCAAGTGTTTCATCTTCATAAGAGCAAATCCACTCTCGCAGCCTTCGAATTTGAAATAACTGACTGTTCGAAAAACGTATTTGCAGAATGACCAACTACTTGAAATGCACTTTCTGCAGAGACAGGTCGCTTCCTCGAAGTACCTGGGGGAAGAGTAGATATCAGACATCATTTCCATTAGTTGGTAAATAGATAAATACTGGGGTATTACACGTAAATACAGTTACAGCATAAACATATTTTACACACGCACTGTGGGAGAAAAGGAGGGGGGGGGGCGGTTGTAGAGAAGTGGTCGAGCCGTTTGCTTTACGTTTTACATGTCGTGGGTTCACTTCACCGCGGCGCTGTTCAAATAACGTGTGCAATTTGTACGGATATTCCTAGAGATCGTCGCCGGAGCTGCGGAGGGCGTGCTCTTCGCGATGGGCTCGTCAGGCAGCTAGCGATTCGTCACAGAGAGACTGCGTCATATGGGATAAAATCCGGTGCAATAAAGTCAATCCTCTCGATTTTACCTTTACCACCCTGAACTGCAGGTTAACACCTGTCTGGTGCTTCCGTTTCAGCTGCCCCAATTTTAACTTCTTCGAACGAACGATCTAACTAACGAACACACTTTTTTTTTTCAAAGTTACGAATCGGGCACACAGGCCGGTCAGACTTTCTACCTTCTAATCTCCCTTCTTTAACACATCGTTTCATTGATACATCTATAAACAAGTATTACCCCCACGTGCAATACCCCCCCCCCCCTTTTTAACCAGGAGTCAGTAAGTGAGTTCAACCCCGTCAGGACCGTATAACGAGCAAGAAACACCCGGTGACAGAACGGAAACCCCGTTTAGGCGTTTCTTCTGCCTCTTGACACTGAACCGTCTGTGTAAATGATCAAATCCTCTGAGCGAGTATTATCTTGAACTAACTGATGAATTTCCATGTCCGTGGCACCTGCTGGCCAGTCTCTGTATTCCCGGCTCAGTGTGATTGATTATGCCCCTACACAAGTCTGACTGTTCAGGTAGCACGTTGACCCACTCCTCTCCTCGCCCAATTTTCTTAAGAACTCAAGCCTGTCTGATTGTGTCTTCTGCCTGAGCCATCCATGACTTGCTTATTGTCAGCCACTGACCCCTAACTGCACTCAAAGCTTCGTGACTTCGCCTGGGCAGACCAATAGACAAACAGGCAGGATGACAAACCAACAGACTAAAAGGCGTAGCAACAAACAGACAGACCGACCAAACGACAGACAGACAGACAGAAGGACAGACTGGCAGACCGACCGACAGACAGACCGACCGACCGACCGACCGACCGACCGACCGACCGACCGACCGACCGACCGACCGACCGACCGACCGACCGACCGACCGACCGACAGACAGACAGACAGACAGACAGACAGACAGACAGAGACAGACAGACAGACAGACAGACAGACAGACAGACAGACAGACAGACAGACAGACAGACAGACAGACATATACACACCGAGGATAGTTCCCAGGACCGATGTCAATCTCTGCTAACAGCCATGGACAGATAGTTCTAGAATTGAGCTCTTGCGAGGCTCGTAGCTCCACTAGTTCTACGCAGTGGATCAGTTGGTCGGCAGGCCGTCTGTACTCCGTCTGAGGCTCTTGATTAGCGCCGAAGAAGTATGAGTCGTTCAGCATCCGATACAAAACCATCAAATCTTGTCTCTTATTTGCAGGAATGGCGCAGTTTTGCCGTTTACCTAGGATAATTTCTTCCAGTTCTGGAGAATCTATATATTTTGATCGCTTGGATATACCGCTCAAACTTCGTACATTGAAGTTATCGTCTTTCTTTTGGTGTGTCGAAATGTAGACGTTACTGGTTTCTTTACTCTGGTGTCTTTTTGAATTACTAAGATACTTTTCAGTAGACAAGTCTGTTGGTACCGCTGTACGTTTGTAGATAGTGCCACTTTTTCTTTCGGTAACATCATTCAAAGAGAGTTGATTCGGGTACAGCGTTTGCACCCCTACACAGCAAACTGACGCACTGACTAAAATAGTCAGATTCACTGACCACATACAAGCCATAGTCAGTAAACTATTAGATTCTCAGTCATACTACGATTTTGAAAGGTAAATGGAAAATATCGAATTTTTTCCAATAAATTACGTCCGATTTTTAAGAGCTTCTAATTCTTATTATCTCCCACTTTTAATGGCAAAGCTAATTACAGCCCATAAAATGAGCCCTTTTTTTCTCATTGGCTAGCCTTTGAATTCGTTCTGTGATTTACAGAAGCCAACACCGATGGCAAATAAACACTGTCATTTATTGCTTGAATTGCACTCTTTCAAAAAGCTTGTGTAAAGTTCGCATTACTTGGTTTATAATTTGTTTTGTCAATTGTAGCGTTTTGTTTTTTATTTTCCCTTTTCCATGATTGGGAATCTGGAAGGTAGGTGTGTCTTGTCTGTTTGTCAAGCTCTTCTTTATTATTTTGATAAATAAATATTGAGTCCAAGCCTGAAGAATTAACACATGCACATCTATCATATGGGAGCCGCTGTGGTAAAGCAGCTAGACGCCTTGTCTGCTGATCAGAAAGTCGGTGGTTTGAGTTCGAACTGAACTAGGTTCTTTTTTTTTAAACTTAAGTCGCTCCCAGGTGGCCCAATCTTTAGCAGGTACCGGGGGAAGTCATGGGATGAAAAGGCGGCCGGTATTATGTTGACCACACCACTCAACGAGTACCGATTGGTCGATAAAATATAGGTCTAGCACTATATGACCAAAAGTCTTGAAGCTTTGGGCAAGGGTTCTTTGGCCTAATTTTTTTATTTTTATTTTTTTTTTATTTTTATTTACACTAAATAAAGTTTTTGTTCGTCCAATAACGAATTACAAAGACCACTTTCATCTAAAGTAGTGATGATGATAGCTGGATGAATGTGACTTGCCCAAGAACTTGGATTTAACTGAGAAAGAGTTGCGTAATGTGTCGACCTCACCCTCTCGCCTATGTCAGTCTTGATTCAATGGCGGGACAATGTCGAGACGAATGTAAATGGACATAGATGCTGTAGATGACCAAGGCGTCCTAAGTGCCCTGCCTTGCTTGAAGCTCTCCACAGAGCCTGCTAGTAATCGCCTTTTTGTCTGTTGAACCAAACAGAGGTTTCATCCGCACAATACGCTGAGTCCAGTCTTTGCATGCAGGACAGGAATATCCCAATCACCGAGTAGTTTAGAATCCAGTCGGCTACCCTCTCTTGGTTTTGCCAGCTCGTCAAAGCTGTGGCACTGTGGGTGAGGGCTGGGAGTGGGGCAGCTGTCGCATGCTGACACCTGCTGGGAGCCACAGGAGAGAGCTGAGTGCCAGACCTAGCCCAATGATGGTGAACTGCCCTAAGAAGGACAATACTTAATAATAATAATTATCATTTTAACACGAGGCTTCACCAAAAGAAAGTTGACCAAATATCTTTATTATAAACGTCTTTGTCTTTTTCAAGAAACAGGGCAGCTGAACAGTGAAAGCAGGCTAGAGTAGCAGTTCTTTACCTGTGGGTCTCAACCCTTTTGGTGTTCTAATGTATTTTTCCACTTAAATAAATGTAGAATTTGTAATACGTGTGTATTTTTCCACTTAAATGAATGTAGAATTTGTAATACATGTGTATTTTTCCACTTAAATGAATGTAGAATTTGTAATACATGTGTATTTTTCCACTTAAATAAATGTAGAATTTACAATACATGTGTATTTTTCCACTTAAATAAATGTAGAATTTACAATACATGTGTATTTTTCCACTTAAATGAATGTATAATTTGTAATACATGTGTATTTTTCAACTCAAATGAATGTAGAATGTGTAATACATGTGTATTTTTCCACTTAAATGAATGTAGAATTTGTAATATATGTGTATTTTTCCACTTAAATGAATGTAGAATTTGTAATACATGTGTATTTTTCCACTTAAATGAATGTAGAATTTGTAATACATGTGTATTTTTCCACTCAAATGAATGTAGAATTTGTAGTACATGTGTATTTTTCCATTTAAATAAATGTAGAATTTGTAATACATGTGTATTTTTCCACTTAAATGAATGTAGAATTTGTAATACATGTGTATTTTTGCACTTAAATGAATGTAGATTTTGTAATACATGTGTTTTTTGCACTTAAGTGTAGATTTCCGTTCCTGGACAAATGTACATTTTCCACACAATCTGCGGGGCTGCGAGGCGGGGTAGGGAATTCCTAGAGGGTTCCCCGGAACGTCCTGTTGTATAGGCGGGCTAAAGTTAAGGTTAGTTTCCTCGTTTTCTTCTGTAGTTCAGGGGCTGCGTGGTCTCGAGGCATGGTGTCTTCCTCGAGTGTTAGAGGTTCCAGGTTCAATCCCCGGTAAATTTTAGGATTTTTCACGTGGACTTGGACTTCTAGTAATTTCCCCTAGTCTCTAGGTAGTGAGATTAGACGCCCGTGTGCATTGTTGCGCACGTAAAAAATTTCCACTGGCTGTTGGAAATCTGAAAGAGTAGCCTAACGGTGCTGCCCGGGCATAAAACATACTTGAGTTTGAAGAAGAACGGAGCAATTATGGGTTACTACTCGTGTGCCATGATGTTTATCAGTTATTCAACTTCAGACCTTCAGTTCGCTTGAAATATAATAACTGTATATGCAAATGTTGTATGTTAGATCTGTACTATATTATGTGATTCATTGAGCGACCCGTAAAGTTCGGCTTGAACCTGTTTTTTGGGGGGAGGGGGGGGGGGGGTGTGCGGGAGTAGAACTCAGGCAGTGGGATGCGAATTGGGGATATTTGGGGCCAGTCCTGAAAGGGGCCATTTTGGGATGTCGGTGGGGAAAATAACTTGAAAGGGAGTGACAGTCTCCATGTATACTTACTCGTCGATTAGTGTTAGGGTCAGATTTAGGGTAAGGGTTAGATGCAGGTCGCAGGTCGACCCAGCCTCAAATGGGTACCAGGATGGCTATCCTGGGGAAGTAGAGGCGGCCGGTGTATTGCTGACCACATTACCCACCGAGTGCCGATTGGTCTATAAAATATTCACCCCTAAGTGTCAACGCTGGTACCCATTTCCTAGAAGCTGGGTGAACCCCGGGAACCGCCCGGTTTCGAACACCGACCGTGTAGTGTCTTAGGGTTAATGTTAAATTAACAAGAACTGACACTAACACTAATTCTTACCACACCCTTCTACCCGCATTCTATAGGACATTCTGATGAACTCGCTTAGAAATCCCTACAAAATAAGGCAGCCACTGCGATGAGTTGAACAGGCTTGGGGAAATCATCTAGTCGCCAGATTACAGCAGCTTTCACAATAGCACCATCTGATAAATATGTGTTTCTGCAGCTGCTTCTTCTTTCGCGCTACAAGAGGAGCCTGGCTTGTTGTGTTGTGGTTTACGGCGAGGCGGCGATATCCACATTCTTAGGTTCAACATACTCGATTTTGGCACACCCATAGTTAGTTCTTATTTATTATTTGTTAAAGGGGGGGGGGGGTGGAAATGAAAAGAAGAGGGGGGGGGGGTGGTCAGAATTAGAATCCACATGAGGGAGCTTTATTTTGTGTAATTCAGAAACATTATATATAATAAATAAACAGACAATGGATTGATTAGCACTCATAGAAATATGTAGTCCGCGTGTGGGTTCCGGGACCCCATTGTATGGGAGAACAGAAATAGACTCAGTGCCGCCCCAATAAGCATGTCGTAGGAGTCAGCGAATTAGGAACTTCCTTCAAAGTCAGACTACATCTGTCTGAGTGGCAAGGAACAACCAGCTGCACACACATAAGCCAGTAAAACGGATGTACACGCATCAATGGCACAATACTAACGTCCAAATGGACGAACAACCAGAACTTTTCGACAGAGCTTGCATCCGGTGAAACGAAGAACAAAAAGAAAGATGAAAGACATGGAAAGATGAAAGGACACACTGGATAACATAAAAATCGATAGCGAGGGTTACCGTGTCTCGCTGTGGAAACAAGTGTATTAGGATGCATGACAAACAGGCACATGTAAACAAATGTGTCTGTATTGGTCAGGTTTATCATACAGCATGAAATCCACAACTATGGAATACAGAATTCGTCTCAAACCATTGAAATGGCACCTAGAATGCCTATTTGATTTTCTATAGTTAGGCTCACACTTAATTTGCGGATGACAGGTTCGATTACCGGCACGGTGACTAATACTTTGAATTTTATGTTGTCCAGTGTGTTCTTCTATATCTCTACTTCGTTCTATGAGTGCCAGTCAATATATTGTATGTTTGTTAGTTATATCTAATGTGTCTGCGGCCTCAGAACATACCAAAACCATACCAACACATAAACACACACACACAGGCGTGGGGGCACACATATGCACGCATAATTAATCCCCTACACATCGTAAATGTTTATATTTATACTAATATAATCAAACGACTGTACAATATGGTATCAGCAGACATCAACAATCTCAGCACTATCATTAATATAAAAGGGACAAGTCTCAAAAGAGGCCCCTCCTGGTTGGTAGAAATTCTAATCCAGTAAGTATGTGACCTTGAGGAGATCAGTCACGGAAAAGAATGGGAAGATATACCAGCAATCATGCATGACTTAGGGGTTGCCAGAGTCAGATATATGCTACTGTAACGCCAAGATTAGAGCACTGACTGATCAGCATTCCCGCCCAGAAGCCGTAGTCATTTACACAGATGGGTGAGTGAAGCCCGGGTCAAGATCAGCATGGGCATACCCAGCACAAAGGATGGGGGAAAACATAACAGACAACTGCATCAAGCATGACCACGGAGATAACGTCATGTGTAGCAGGGCAAGCGGCCACGCGTGCGGTAATCGTTTTAGACTGAACATGCTTCAGAAAATCACTACAGTGAGTCTACCCTTCAATGGATCGAAAGTATTCTAAAGTCACAGTTAGCCTCCGCCATCTGGATCTACACACGAGGGGGGGGGGGGAGCGCGGAAGTGTCACTTTTCACGCCATTAGGCGTATAGGGCAAGTAGGGCTAGACCTATAGTGACGCCTCCAACTTTTACCTGCCGGATTAGGAGAACGTATAGGGCAAGTAGGGCTAGGTACCTATATTTTGTATAACAACCAACTTACCGCCGGACACAGTCGGTGAACAGATGGAAGAAGAAGATGTAGTTCAGCATCAAGCTGGTGGTCAGCCTCACGCCCTTCCTTTACTTCATGTGACTGCAGCCGGTATTCACTCAAGGCTGGGGCGACCTGGGAGTCAAGGTCATATTTTTTAAAAGTCCGGCTACGCCAGGGAGCGATCCCACAACCTTCAGATCAGCACGCGAAAGTCTAGCCGCTACGCCACGGCGACTCCCACACGCGTGTGCACGTAGGAGTAAATGGTAATGAAAGAGCTGACTAGCTGGCAAGTAATGCAGCAGTGCAAACGAGAAGAAGCTTGGACAGACAGACCTGATGTCTTCAACGCTGTACGGACTAAGTTAGGGTATAATGGCGAATCTGTGACGCTAACACGACTGCGCCACTAAGGCGTTAAGCTTGGTGAAGCACGTCTATGCCGTCTTCAAGGAAAAGACAGGAGATACTATAACCAACTCTTCTTGGGAACAATCCGTAAAGCTACCTTGGAGTTGCTGCTGCATCGGAGGACTAAGCACGCTTGGGGATGCTCAATGTGCAAGGACATCGACTGGGATAGCATAACATATTACAACATCAAACAAGCATTCTACACAATCAGTACACAGTATAGTAGCACACGTTGCTTTGTTCCTTAGTTTTATTCTAAATTTTTATTTGGAATCAAGACTTGAAAACTAGCGCTCCTGCAAAAACAGTTGTAACCGGCCATTTCATACTTTCTTACGAAGACAGCGAATCCATTTTCGCATCCCTTGAATTCTAAATACTCATGTGTGTGTCGGTTTTCTGTGCAACTCATATACAAAGCTCCCACACACGACTGGCAAACGCAATATATGTCATGCATATAGCTGTGGATACAATATGTGAACATTGCATATTAGAGCAAAGTATATTTATGTATTGTTATTATGTTTGTTTGTTTTAGTATCCAGAAGCCATGAGTTGTTAACCCTTAGGCTCGGTATTATGGATATCACAACCTTTCGGCCTTGATTCCATTGTAAATACCGTAAATCTGGAAAAAAAATTTGGCTTTTCTGCCTGTCGTGAGGTGAGCAGCCAACCCTACACGATGGACAAGTCGTGACTTTGACTTCCCTACGCGGACAGTCAAATTTCAAACTTAATCCCGTCCGGAAAGGTATATAGTCCCTTATATTGATATATACCTTGATCTGGTAAAATATTCATTTCTAGACCCTCTAGTTGCTTTGATAAATCTTCATTTTCAAACTTGCAACTGTAGGTTGAAGATGTCTGGTATTTAATTCAGAAATTCCTGTAAGCCGGTTTACTCCTTGGGCATGAATACAGGAGACTTCTTTCCCAGAGACGCTAAGTTTGGTTTTGAGAAAGCATTCTTTCGCCTGATCCCAAAGTGTCAAGACGTGTATACAGTCTATGTAGAAATTGGCGCATTCAAAGTTCCAGTTCTATCTTGGAAGAATTCCTAAGCTTGGGATGATACCTCCTTAGAGATTAGGCAGACGAATCACAGTCCAGCCAACTACCACCAACCCATACCATTCTGGCACCAAGCATACCCAAAAGTCCTGTATATTGTGCCACTACCTCAACATGGCAAGAGCTTGTTTGTGAGTTCCAGGACCAGTGGACAATTGCAGACACCTATGTCATTAATCCAGAGAATCAGTCTTTAAGAGCTTTGTTGGGCTCTTATATAGTTCTTGTGTCATCGCTAGTGAGACAATCAAGCTTGTACCAGATCAAATCGAGACATAGCTACCTATTGAGTCAACTACAGTCGAATCACCATGGACTGAGGGGAGCATTGACCTACGAACTGGGATAAGTGACCACTTATTCATTTATATGCTCTCTTCCCACAGCACCTTATGATTCCTAGGATAAACTCATGTACCCTCAAAGAACATCTGGCTGCTTCAATATCTGGGTTGTGTCATTGATTCCTGAACTCCATTCACTGAACTCTTGTTTATCTATTCATTATTATATGTATATATATCGTGCTGATTACATGCATAAATTTTCATAGCTGACTTGGATGTCCCTGTTTCACCATTCTAACTGTCCAGCTTTTACGTTTGTGTGAATAATAAGTGTAATCTGTGTTAACATGGTTATGATAGTATACTATCATAACCTGGGGGCTACCTTTTTATAATAGTGGGGGTGTCCAGCCAAGTGTGCCTAGGAATATTATATATTTTGTAGTGCCAAAGCTTGAGTTGCCCTACTCCTGAAATAAATTGAGCGTATATTGGCCACGGGATATCCCTTAGACCAATACGAGCCAACGACTCAACATAATTATTTCAGAGTGCTGTTGGTTCTTAAGGAGAAATCCTTAATATCAGGCACGTGACAGGAGCGGTATGTGACACTGCCTACTCCCGGGAGTGAACACGAACCGCAAGGAGTTTGTCACCCTGTCTCCGCGCAATCCGGTTTAGCCAGCTACGCTAGAGAGCCGGGTGTATTGTTATGTATAAAAGTAAAAAGTAAAGATCGCTTTTCACACCTTAGGTGCTTTGGGCATCTGGGAAGAGCGTCCTATATTTTAACAGAACAATCAGCACCAGGTGGGTAATGTGGTCAGCATTACGCCATCCGTTTTTTCTTCCCCATGACAGCCATCCATTTAAGGCTGAGTCGACCTGCCACACCTCATACCATGACAAAATACCTCGCAGCCAGCAGTGGGTTTCGATCGCGGTACGTTGGAATTGCGAGTCGGACTAGCAACGCCTAAGCCACGGATGCCGCAACGTTATGTATAATAGCAACCAACCTCTCTAGAGTAGAGAAAGAAATGATAAAGAAGAAGTAGAAGAAGAAGAAGAAAAACAAGAAGAGAAGGAAAAATGCTAATGTATTTATGTATCTTTAAATGCATGTATGTATGTGTGTATTTGAATATATATATATTTATATATCTCTTATACTTCTTCTTCTTCTTCTTCTTCTTCTTCTTCTTCTTCTTCTTCTTCTTCTTCTTCTTCTTCTTCTTCTTCTTCTTCTTCTTCTTCTTCTTCTTCTTCTTCTTCTTCTTCTTCTTCAGCATTCCGAGCCCTTGAGGCTTATTGCTGCAGATATTACCCGCCTTCATTCATTTCACTGATTGGCCTTCTCTTTTTATTTAGTGACACAAAGTGTTTGCAGGTCTGTTTGAAAATTATCTCTCCATCGTCCTATTGGTCTGCATCGTGGTTTACGACCATTCATCTTCCTGGTGTATATAGTTTTTACCTCTCTGTCATCTGAAATTCTATTAGCTCTCATTATACCAGTGATCAGTGGTGATTTAACAGATTAGGAATCTCGTTGTTGCTTCTCACTCTTCATTCTTCGCTGTTTGCATCTTTGATGGGTCCAAAGACTGGTTGTGAGACTCTGTTTTCTAGAGCTTTAAGATGTGCTCCAAGTTTTAGAGACAAATAAAACGACTGGTCTAATCAAAGTTTCAAATATTTTGATCTTGGTTTTGCGAGACAGACACTCTAACTTAGCAGATGTTGAAGGGCATAGTATTCTTTTCTTAGCATGTTGGAGCAGTTGAAGTTTGCGCCCAAGTACTTATATATTTTACCATTGTTTGATTTTCATAAAATTGACTTGTATGTGGCCGGAGTTTATATCCTTTCCCTGTCTAGTTATTATCATGTATTCTGTCTTATCTTGACTGACAACTATTTCAATTTTCTGAACTGATTCTTGTAAAAAATATAAAGCATTGGATAAGAAACATGAAAACAAATTATGAATACATTCTAACAAAGTCTTACACTGGAACCAACAAGTCATTGAAATAAAATACCATTTTACGCCTTCTGATTACTGGGCTCACAGGGCTAGATCTATATTTTATAGAACAATCAGCACTTTTTGGGCGATGTGGTCAACATCACCCCGACCATCTTTACCTCCAAAGGCTACAAAAGTTCCCCATTCAAGACTGGGTCGATCTAGCAGTCAAAATCATTTTTGAACAAAGTCCAGCTTCATAAAGATCTGAACATACGAGCTTCCCATCCACAGACAAGCGACTGGCCGCTACACTACGGTGGCTTTCAATAAAAAAACAAAAAGGCATCTCAAAAATGAAGCGGAGACGGAAACAAGAGAGTGAAGTACAAAAGATGGAGTTGATCTGCTGTGAGTCTCACGCGAAAGCATTGGATGTGAAAAATAGGTCCGTTTTACCCCACCAGGACATCACACAGAGCGATAAAGACGTGGTGACACAAACTGCTACCATACGGATGAGGATCATCCCTGAATATGTCCCGGAAACCCTCTTCAACCGTTAGGTTATATTAGCCCCTGCAACAGCCAGGGTAGGGCTTCAAAATAAAATTGCATTCCACAAGGGGAAGACTAGTAAGGATATGACACCGATGCGTGAGCTGGCTGATGGTTCATTTTCTGTGGGAAATAGGAGCACTAGAAGTGAACATTAAACAGATTTAGCATGCTCTGACCGGTTGTCAACAGCAAGAAACTGAATAAAAATTGGAGCTGATGAATAAAGAGGTGAGGTCTTTCACACAACAGGTTCTACTTTTGACTAAAAGAGTTTGCTCACTCAGTCTCAAGCAAGAAACAGTGTGCAGTGACACATTACTTGTACTTCCCCTTTATAACATGTTGTAATAACTTTAGTTTAACATTTAATCTGAAGAAACCAAAGAAATCTGGGTTCTCCACTGTAATAACCACAGTGCGTATTGAAATTTGGAAAGTTGTGCATCGATGCTTTTTTTGGTCGTGGTTATTTCTTGATTTTATCATCTCATGTGAATCCTACTTTCATTGGAAGAGCTAAAGCAGTTTGGTTCTTTTGTTTCGCCTTATCTTGAGGGCTCTGAGATTTTGGAGGTAATTGCTGGGCAAGTCCAATATTAGAGGTATGTGAGGGTGTGAAATGAACACCAACTAACACTAACCCTAAAGCCCATCCCCAACTCCCTATAATATGGGACTTTCTCCGAAATTCCTTACGAAATCTCCGAAACCACGAGATGGCGTGAAATAGAGGAAAATAATGTTGAATTAAGGCTCAGCATTACAACTGTTGTCGGCTCTGTGGCTAAGTCGATGAGAACGCTTCGTAATGCCGGGGTGCCGGGTTCGATCCCAGCTGAGGGCCATGCGCCTTGCGTTGGTTTCGACAGTCATATCAGGGGGCCAACCGTGTAGTAGGGATTAGCGAACTACTAGACATAAATTTGCCTAGAGAAACCACACAACAGCTAGGGGCTGCTGGGGTTGGTTCTGCAACGTCCTGTAAAGGATACGCAACTAACCTTAATCACAGCACTCAGAAGACTCTCTTGAGCGCTCCGTCTCCATCTTTAACAGCAAGCCAAGAGTTCTAATTCTAGTGATACCAGTAACTGTCTGATTGTAGTGAGTTCATTTTCTCCCAATTAATTTGTGCCCGACAGATGACGTCAGTAATAAATGTAAGGGGAATGTTTTGACTGACTGGGATAACACGAGATTTGTGTCTGAGTTTCATGGGAGACATCTGAAAGTCAGGTTTTATGTGAAACATGATTGTTCACGTGAACCAAGAAGGTTGACTGGCAGGCTTCGTGTGAAATGCGAAAAATCACGGGCCAGACACGATTTTCAGCGGCGGGGAATTCGTGAGAATGAAGTTATACAGAATATTCGAGAAGAACATGGCAGAGATTAGAGGGCTATATAATAGCGGGAGAAAGGACTGAGAGGCAGTCTCGTTTGGACCCAGGAACCAGTGCGCATGGACAGGAAGACGTGTGTAGTCTACGTGTGTTAAGCGGATGTGTTCCTATCCAACTTGGCGGAGAAGCTGGCAGACAAACTGTCTGCGGGCATGTTGGTTGTTTCTGTTAGAACAGCTGTTGTGTTTCGTAGTGTAGGACGATTGTGATTTCTGACAGAAGGTAATGAAAGTCTCGCATTTATTATTTCAATGATTATGTGTGCCTGGACAATAGTCTGTTTCCATGTGCCGGCTGAGTAAGCCGCGAGTAGGAAATTAAAGTACTGAACAGTATCGTGTTGTTGTTCCAATCGTCCATTTTCTGCTCGTCATGTGATGTCGGTACGTGAGCGTTGCGATGATGCGAGCCAGATAAAGATAGAAGAGAATCATCGCACTGATTGTATATTAATCATGTCTTTGCCCTGGGTGTAAGGCGTCGACCAGATCCCCTGGAGACTGTCCTCATCGCCATCCTCCCCAGACCGTATTGATTGATTTGGGCCTCCGCACTGTTCACTAAGGTCCCTCAAAACATCTAGCTCGTCGTACAACAAGTCATCACCAAGTTTTGCAGAACCAGTCAGTCTATCTGGCTGCTCGTTTCTCATCACACCTGCATATCCAAGAGAAACAAATTCAAAGAACGCTAACTAATTGGGACCTCTGAAGCGATGCTTGCCACTCTGCACAAAGCATGCCTGTAAAAGAAAAGAACAAGCAGTTCTCTTACCGTGGAAATGCGTTGACACCCAGGTCAGTTTCGATAACTCTCCAAGGACACACTGCCAGTGAGTTCAATGTACTTTCCAGTGGCAAGTCGAATCTATCTGCAGGACACTTTTGAAGTTGAATGTGGGGTATTTTAACTCGAGGAGACTCATCTTGGCTTGTGCCGTAAAAGACTGAACTGTTTAACTGCTGATATATCCTCGTAAAATCTTGGATCATAGTTGGAGGTAATTCGCACTTCTGCCGTTTTCCCCGGAGGATAGAATTGAGCTGTTTCTCCACTATATTAATTACTGTTTGTTGGTCAGCTGTCAGACCGTCATTGTTTGTGTTTAGACTCTTTTTAGGATGTTTATTATGTTCATCTTCTAAACTGTAAGGCAGAAGATTTGGCGTTTATGTTGGGAACGTTATCCAGTATTTCGTCGGAAGCTTCTGATTCTGTTATACTGTTGCCCGTAGGGTCAGCATTTCCTAAGCTGTCGCATACGCTCTTTGTATAAAAGCAGATTACAAAAATTACGAATACACACGTGAAATTCCGTGACAACATAGTAAAAAATATGCTAGTTATGTGAAAGCGACGTCTAAGCGAATTTGTTTGCTGTTGTCATTAGCAATTCGAAACAAGCGATTTTTAAGCGAATTCGTTTGTCGTTGACATCAGCAATTTTGAAACAATCTCTGTTCAGTTTGATTATCATATACATACGTTAAATATGTTGTTCTTCAAATTTAAAAAAAAAAAAAAAAACTGTAATACTAGCGATACTGGATGAAAGCTCATCGAAGAAATACTGGCGTGTAAATCTTTGGGCTATAGAGTACAGCGAGCCGTCAATGCTTCTCCGTCAACTGGCAGACTCAAAATTTTGATTTTTGTAGCAGTAGTAATTAAAATGCATCGCTTTTCATTGGGTTCAAATTATGACAATGCTTTGAATGACGTGTTTCTTGTTAAGAAAGTACGACGATATAGGCGGAGCTTTGTTAATTCTTCTGATTTTTGCTGAACCAATTAGGTTGAATGGCCTAATATATTCTTTTATGCTACTGGCGCATAAAATATGGCCTATTTATCTATAGATTCTACATGTAGATTTTTTTTTCACTTAAGGCAATCACAGATGCATTACACTGCTAGCAATGTGCTGCTTCTCTGCACATGGTTGCCTGTATCAGTTGATATTCTGCATCTCCCTTCTACTGTCCTTGGGCGGGTTTCCAAGGACTGCCCATATCTTTTTTTTGTTTGTGTGTGTAAACATTGGCGGTCCATTGGAGATTTGTTCTTGCCAACGCGTTATTAGGCACTCCTCAATCCTTCCCAAGCCCTCCTCATTTTCTTCCTTTGCTAACATTTGCCAGCTATAAACATTTTGTTTTCCAATTTAGTTCTTCATTTGAATTCTTGTTTGAAGAAATTATTAAAATGAACGTCTTACCTTGTTTTCTATCTGCATCTGAATTTTAGATCGTTTACTATACTGAAAAAAGTAATTTGTTGCAGAAACAGGATGTAATGAAAGCATGAGGTAGATGGTGCTAAACCAGGGTGAACAAACGTCCCGATCTTCATGTCAGTACTACAGTCTTCGTCTAGGCTTTAACATCGCTGCCAAGGTTTCCCGATTCTTGCTCCGTTTCTTTGCCAGTGCAAATCAAATGAAATGTTCCTCACTGTCCAATTTGTAAAACTTGTGAACAAAAAATTTTTCCCGGAACAATCCAGAAATATGCGCAAGCAGCAAATGCACATTTCAAGGGGCGCCAAAGCCAACAGTCGCCACCAGAAATGCAGTTTGTCGTTGCTGGAAGTAGTCGGGCACGACAAGTTGTCGATACACATGCAGACTTTCTACCTGAGATATTCCACCAGCTCACACGTAAACCGGCTACAAGCCGTATTTGAACACCGCGACACATAAACTGCAAAAAAAAAGGCATTTCACATGAAAAATGCAGCTCGCAGTGCTGCACCAAGCACTAAACGCAGTAGCTCAGGCAGCGAAACCGTTAACCACCGTCCACATGTGGAAACTGCACCAGCAAAGCGCTGTCAGAGGCAAAAACAACCCCTAAGCGTAACATTCTGCCATGCTTCCGCCATTTTAGGCCGGAAGTTCGTCGGTACTACATAAAAGTCTTAACTGTCCAGGTTTTTTTAAATGTAGAAATTCGTTCGAAAATAAAACATACATTTATAGTTATTTATGTAGATCCTAATTGATTTCATATGAATTAGCAATATGTTTGAGAGTCTAACATTGAACGAGAAACGTGAGGTGTGCGCTACATCTCAGAGTTCATGTGAGTCTAAATAGATTATGAGAAGTGCAGAATGCAAAGTTCAGTTGTGTCAATTGGCGCATAGTAAGACGTTTGGATGCCTGCCATAACTTATGTTAGCCCCTGTTCAAGCCGCCGACAACGTCACGAAATCTTGGCTATTCGAAGGTGTTTACGAGATGATTACTTGGGTCGTCTTCTGTTTTGATACTGTGCTGACGGATTGTAAGCGTTTAATTTAAGTGTGCTGAGCGATGAGATTTCGACCATAGGAGAATATTTAGACTAGTTAAATATATTGACTGGATGATATAACCGAAGCTTGTGTGCTGTTTAAACCGTAGACAGCTTAATGTCTGAGCAAGGACTGGATGAAAAAGGGGGGGGGGGGAAGGGGGCGATTGCGGGGTCGGAGGTTGGAGTGTTGTATTGTATTG
Organism: Candidula unifasciata; assembly: GCA_905116865.2. Taxonomy (NCBI): domain Eukaryota; kingdom Metazoa; phylum Mollusca; class Gastropoda; order Stylommatophora; family Geomitridae; genus Candidula; species Candidula unifasciata. The sequence continues at coordinate 71,400 of CAJHNH020002377.1, read as the reverse complement.
GCTGTCATCAGATAACGTTGTCCTTCTTGGAGTTGAGATTGTCAATGTAGCTAGAAAAGATTGCATATACTACTGAGTCAACAAAACAAGCGTTTTACAATCATATACTGCTGAGTCAACAAAAAAAGTGCATTATAGACAGAAGCCTAGCTTCTGATTTGAGTGCATGGCGTGACACTGTGAGCTGGGAATTTCATTTGGAATGTTTTTCGATTGTGACCAACAAGGTGCTGTGAATTGTAGATTCAGAAAATGGCTCGATACCGGTTGTGGCAATATCGGTTGTGCTGTTATGTGATTAAAATTGATCGCGTGTGCAACTGCTGATTTGTTGGTGACTTCTGCTAGTCACTAGTGTACCATCCATGATGAACTTCATTTCTAATGTCGGACTGTTTGTGTAAGCACTTCGGATGGCTACCGTATGCTTTTAATGCGTGTGTATGCTAGTGCATATGCTGAGACAGCAGTCTGTCAATCTTTCCAAAAGGGACTGTGATAAACATTCTGTGTGTTTTTCGTTGGCACATTAGAAGAGCAACTATGTGGTGACCCGTTTGCTATAAAGCTAAAACTAAGATTACCAGATGACAAGACAATCATATACTACTCTGTCAACTAAACAAGTACATCCCAGACAATTGCTGTGTAAATATGATAGTAATATCACTTTGTACTGGATCAAGCACATTGACAAGAGGAGTCGAAATTGGAATAGGCAAAAAGAAGAGAAAGATGAAGAGGAAGAACAAAAATAGGGACAACGGGTAAGACAAATAAAAGTAAGAAAATGAGGAACAAAAATAAGAAGAAAAAGATGTAGAAGAAAAAAGGAGAAGAAGAAGAAGAAGAAGAAGAAGAAGAAGAAGAAGAAGAAATAGAAGAAGAAGAAGAAGAAGAAGAAGAAGACGAAGAAGAAGAAGAAGAAGAAGAAGAAGAAGAAGAAGAAGAAGAAGAAGAAGAAGAAGAAGAAGAAGAAGAAGAAGAAGAAGAAGAAGAAGAAGAAGGAAGAAGAAGAAGAAGAAGAAGAAGAAGAAGAAGAAGAAGAAGAAAGAAGAAAGAAAGAAGAAGAAGAAGAAGAAGAAGAAGAAGAAGAAGAAGAAGAAGAAGAAGAAGAAGAAGAAGAAGAAGAAGGAAGAAGAAGAAGAAGAAGAAGAAGAAGAAGAAGAAGAAGACGAAGAAGAAGACGAAGAAGAAGAAGAAGAAGAAGAAGAAGAAGAAGAAGAAGAAGAAGAAGAAGAAGAAGAAGAAGAAGAAGAAGAAGAAGAAGAAGAAGAAGAAGAAGAAGAAGAAGAAGAAGAAGAAGAAGAAGAAGAAGAAGAAGAAGAAGAAGAAGAAGAAAGAAGAAGAAGAAGAAGAAGAAGAAGAAGAAGAAGAAGAAGAAGAAGAAGAAGAAGAAGAAGAAGAAGAAGAAGAAGAAGAAGAAGAAGAAGAAGAAGAAGAAGAAGAAGAAGAAGAAGAAAGAAAGAAGAAGAAGAAGAAGAAGAAGAGAAGAAGAAGAAGAAGAAGAAGAAGAAGAAGAAGAAGAAGAAGAAGAAGAAGAAGAAGAAGAAGAAGAAGAAGAAGAAGAAGAAGAAGAAGAAGAAGAAGAAGAAAAGATGAAGAAGAAGAAGAAAGGCAAGAAGTAGAATGTAAATAAGACAAATAGCAAAACGAAAAAGATAAAGAAGAGCAAAAAGAAGAAGCAGTAGAGGCTGCAATGGGGGATATTTTCAAGGTTAACCAGAATACCGAGAGAAGCCAGATACTCAGATTAACCGAGGTTTTCAAGATAGGTGATGACCACTGAGTTATCATGTGTAACACGATGATAGCGACCACAGGTCGTCACGTGAAAGTAAAGGACCACCTCGTCTTGCCACGTGAAACTAATACGGAGTTTACTTCAGACCCTAGTCTGATCAAGTTAGTATGTGTTGTACTGTCGGAGCGAAAGGACGGGAGTTTGAACGAGGGAATGACAACGTGAGACTGATTGCGGTGAGAGGAGAACCAGACGACGACATCTATTTGAAGCCAAGACCAGCCAGGCAGTTCTGAATGAAGTCGATGAGAACACCTAGATTCATCTGTGGCAAACTCTGGTCAGTGACTGCGTGAGAAACCAGCATGTTGGAGTCTGAGTAATGTAGTGTGTAAAAGCCGTTTCTTAGGACAGGGACCAGACGTTCATGTGAGTGTTAAGATGTCAACAAAGTGATGTTTCGTACGGCTAAGTTAGTGTCGGCTTGTCCCTGTTATGTCATCGTCAAATGTGTGCTAAGAGCATTCACTAAACATATCATCTCTTAGACAACAAGTCAGCGCTCATAGAAGCAGCTCATTGCAGAGGCTCAAGAAAAAGAAAAACGACAAAAAGACAGATAAGAATAAGATTTCCAAGAAGAAAAAGAACAAGAAGAAGCAGAAGAGCAAAAACAGCAGAAGAAAGAAGAGAAGCAAAAAGAAGAAGAATAGCTAGAATCAAAAAGAGGAGCAAAA
>CAJHNH020002377.1:51419-63919 GCA_905116865.2 Candidula unifasciata | reverse complement strand
CCTCGTGGTCTACGACCATTCATCTCCCTTGTGTATACAGTATTTACTTCTCTGGCATCTGACATTCTTGATGTTGATCCTTTGTATAAACGAAACCGATCCAACACGAACAACAACAACAGAAGGCGACTGCGCTATCCATGAGGCCCAAAATTCTTGAGTTTAAAACTCCTTTTCCTATACCCAACCCGCCCTTTCCCTTTCCAGGTTTCAACTTATTATCATCACCATCATCATCATCATCATCTGGTCCTTTACAGAACGTCGCTCTCATCACGGTCTGCCTGAAAGAAACTCGGTCGCTCGCCAGTTCTTTCAAATTCAAGGAGTCACTTGTATCCTGTGCCCATCTTTCTGTTGTTATTTTTGTTCTTATCCGCCATGGCGCTTTATATGAATGTTTACAGACAGTAAAGACAATGTGGGTTTCTTTAACCTGAAGGGCTGAAACCAGTGACCAGTGAGGCTTCGTTGGGACTGGAAGCGATTGAAGGCAGCCCAGAATGACAGACGGATAGAGGAAATAGCATCAGTGTGCCAAAATGAACTCAAATGGCTGGATTTATCAAGCTTTGGAAGACCCATTACAATCAGTCTGCTTCGCGGAGGAGAAAATGGACTAACAGACAGATTAAACTGAGCTGCAATCCGGTAACTATGGAAAGTCTATTCTTTTATTCAAGCAAAAAGTAAAGGTCCTTTTTTCACGCCCATAGGCGTATTGGGAATATAGGGCTAGACCAGTCGGCACTTGGTGGGGGATGTTTTGATCATCATCATGCCGGCCACCTTTACTTCCTTGCACCTGATGTCCACTCAGGGCTGGATCGACCTGGGAGTCATGACCATTTAAAAAAAAAAAAAAACAAAAAAACGGCTCTGTCAGGATTCGAACTTTCCGAGCGCAGGCGGGCGTCTAGCCGCCAATGCCACGTTGGCCCCATATCATTTTAAAAAAAAAATGAACATGTTGTTTGCCAACTTAACTTTTTTTTCCACAGAAAATTATTTCAAATAATAAACTCAAATTTTGCTCATTTAATAACAGTTCGAGCGCCACAAATCAAATAAAAGAAAGACCAACATAGGAAGACGCCCACAAGAAAAACAATATAGAAACGCTTTTCAAATATTTCACATAGAAATCATATGACGTCTTAAAGCAAAGATTCCATCCACTTGGTCAATGTGTATGTGGGCTCAATACACGGACAGCCTGTTTCTGTCTTCAAGCTTCTGAAGCCGCTTGATCTCCTTGTACAGGTATTCAGCCCTTAGCTCCGTTATATCTGGTAGAATAATCAGTATCTCTGTATTATATGTAAATTTATGCACATTTGAGTTGAATTAAGAATCGACATCACAGCTGTCGGGACACTCCGACAAGTGTTTCGTCCGCATCTTCAGCAGCAAGCGAAAAGTTAGAATTCCGATTGTACCAATATCCATCTGTTTGTAAATTGGTCTCATCCTTCCTCTGAGTGTTGAGCTTCGGCCACATTCCATGGGAACTCATAGAAGTGCTTTTCCTCAGACCGTAATGATCTTTTTGCGCATATGCACCTCAGTCAATAACCGATAATCACAGCTCACAGTGCCGCCAGGAGTACTAAAATCAGTAGCTCCGGCTACAGCCAGGACTTTCACAATCTTGCAAAATCGAAACTGGAGGAGAAATGGCGATGAGAACGGTCAACATAAGCCAACTTCTCAACCGTCATCCATTCCCTATCAATGTCGAAACAGGAAGATGTATGTATCTATTATTATGTCTTGTCTTGTCTTGTCCACCATTGCCTCACAGCGTAGTGGGGAGTCGCAGTTTTTTCTCCTGGGCCAGGTGTGTTGCACGTGTTGTTGTTAGTCCGTGTTGCCTCAGGATCTCTAATATATTGTCTATCAATCGTACTCTCGGTCTGCCTCTTGCTCTAGGGCAGTAGTGCTGTTCGTTGTATGCTCGTAGAGGCAGTTGATCGGTTTGCATTCGCATCAAGTGGCCAAACCACTCTATTTGTTGCTTCTTTATGTATTGCAGGCATGGTGTGGTTCCTACAATTGATCTAATGTTCTCGTTTCGAACTCTGTCTCTCCTTGTGACATTGGCAGCCTTACGTACGCATCTCATTTCGCACGTCGTGATCTTTTTTCTCCTGATCTCTTGTTAGGGACCAGGTTTGGCATTGGTAGCAGAGGGTTGGTATAAACATGCAATTTATCAGTTGTCGTTTTAGTGCCATAGTGATGCTTGGGTGTTTTAGCAGTGGGGAGAGTTGGTAAGTTACTGCGTTCGCCTTTTGACATCTTTATTATTATGTATGTATGTTTAAACATATGTATTTATTATTATGCATGTGTGTATGTATAAATGAATGTATGTTTATATGCTGTTTGCATGTATTTACTTATATATGTTTGTATTATGCATATATGTATGTAGGAATGTATACATTATGCGTGAATGTGTATATGAATTATTGTATGTGTGTTTATATGTGTATATGCATGTATGTATTATCTATATAAGTGTATATATATATAAATATATATATATATATATATATATATATATATATATATATATATATATATGTATGTATATATATATATATATATATAGTATATACTATATGCATGCCTGTGTGTATGTTATATACATATATATATATATATATATATATATATATATATATATATATATATATATATATATATATATATATATATATAGCCTACGTTACCTCTGTGAATACTTCCCTGTACAATTGTTGTCTTATTGGACCTTAAAACAAAGGTCGATTGAATCTTTTAACATACGGCTTAAGTGAGATTTACAAACCTGAGTGCAGAACCAGTAGTCACTTGGCTTACACGATACTTACTAGCTATAGCCTTCAGGAAGCTGTAAATACACAGTATCATTTGTAATAAAACACAGTATCATATGTAATAACACGTATTGTCATTTGTAATTATACACACTGGCGTATGTATTAATTAATACATAGTATCTTTTGTAATAGCTGTCATCAAATTCCTTGCTGACTGGCGGTGGAGACCAAACCTTTCGACAACCTGTGATCTTCTTGTATCAGTTCGTGTGTTGACAACCCTCAGTACCGTGACAAATGACTGTCAACAATCATCTCGCCTTTGTTTTTCTTTGTCTGTTTTTCCACAGATCTTTCTTCTGGTCTCGTTTCCTCTTTTTCATAAATGACCACAATGTGATGATGGCTTTTTCTGACGTCTGCGAAAAAAAAAATATGTCCTCAATCCATCTCTTCTTTCAAAAAATCCAGGTTGTTTTTTTTTTTTTTTGGTTGTCTAAGGAATTCTAAGGATTCTTCTCTTAAACCACATCTCTGAGGCCTCAAGAAGTTGATTGCTTTCTTTATTAACAGTTAAGGAGTCACAGTCATATATTAAACCTGGGACTATGTAAGTTATTTGTGTATCCTTTACAGGACGTTGCAGAACCAATCCCAGCATTTTTTGGCAGTTGTGATTTTTCTACGCTATTGTTGACTGAATGGCCAGCTCTCGATACCACTGTCCAAACCAACGCACAATTCGTTCCGCAGCTGGGATCGAACCCGGCACCTCAGCATTAGGGGGCGCGCTCGCCTATCCACGGACACTGGGGACTATATAACTTGTGAAAATACTATTTTTCTAGCTTCTACTAAAACGGATAAAACAGATTTGCAGTAATGGAACAAAGGAGAAACAACACACCCATGTATTGCCAATACCAGAAATCAGAACACTTATCAAAGGAAAATACAAGGAATTGCATGCGATAGAACGACTTGGCCTGAGTTGGTTGGGGGTCTATGATCCATTGGGGGCTAAAAAGGCAGAGGAAGAAGAAAAAAGCAGTTAGCCACAACAAAATGCATTCTGCCCAAAATACACAGCCTACGGTTGCTGCTTCAATAATCTAACTCAGTATTTTTAAGTCAACGAAACAATGAACTCCATCCAGTTCATTGATGGAAACTGCGTTAGCACCAAAAAAAAAAATAAGTTTCAGGCTTAACGGGACTGTCTAGCTATCCGCCATAGTATACCAGAAGTCCGAGGAATTTAATATATATTTAAATAGCAAAACGTTTCAGTCAACCAGTTTAAAAAAGTATATGTAAGTAAAATTACTTACTGTTTATTGCTGAATATGCTTGTTACATCTGGAGAAAAGTTACATTATGTACATTTTATTTCCAGTGCAAAAACAAGACATTTTAAATTGTATATTTGTTTTAACAAATGTGTTCGTTATGTCTGCGGTTTAGTCGTTCCGAAAGAGCCCCGTAATGCCGGGTGCCGGGCTCGATTCCAGCTGCAGACGATATGACTTGCGCTGGTTTCGAAGTGGTAAGGAGAGCTGACCGTTCATTATGCAAATGGCAAACTAATGAACGTAAAATTTGCTTAGAAAAACCAAAGAAACCAAAACAATTCCTGGTTGTGTTCCTATGTTATGCAATGTCCAGTAAAAATACGCAACTCCTCTTAAACAGTTTAATTCCAATGCAAAACTGCAACATGAAACAGTGTGGTAAAAGTAATGTTTCGCTCCCCAGATCCCACCCATATTTACACTAGCTCACTTTTAATTGGTAGACATTGAGCCACGTGACCTGGTACAAGGTTACAGGGGCATTCCGCAATGCTGTTGATATCGCGTGTTCTATATTTCAGAACGCCAGCGCTTATACCACTCAAAAAATATAGACAAACTGGGTCAAAGACAACACCCCCTAGAGAGTGCTGAAACCTACGCCACAGACCTTCTCTTTCTCAGAATAAATACGTATATGCAAGACAATCCAGAAAGCAAACAACAGAGCAACACACTCGTAACATGTAGGAAAGTCGATCAGCCCAACAAACTTGTGAATGAAACGTGACCTACTTTGTTTGGGAAGACTAACTTAAACCTAGCCATTGTATATTAGGATACACATAGTGTATTTGTATAGTTTAACTCGAGTGCAAAAAATGCTACACACACCACAAGGAATTAGGATGCATATGGTGTATTTTTTCAAAAGACAGCAGACTTGAGTGACTTGTATAACAACGCTTCATTCAAAACAGCATATTAAAATTTAAGCCAGACGAGAATTGGTTAGCTTCTCAGTAAAATACAACCAGGTGCCATTACATTAACGTTGCTGTTAGAAGGCCTTCATCAGCATGCTACAAAATACTGTAGATGTAAAGATGAGAAAGTAGTGCGTAAATAAAACAATCACAGAAACAAAAACAAATATGGTTGAAGCATTAAAGAGAAGGAATTAAATAGGGAGAAACTGATAGACGCAAAAGCTGTATTGAAAAGAAGGAAGTAAAGAATTACGAAAAGTATAGCAAAGGGGATAAGTATAGGGAAAAACAGAGAAAATAACTGAAAAAGAGGAGGTATACAAATGAAGATCTATAAAAACTTGAGAGGAAGTATATAAAGTGAAAAGATATTAAAGGGAGGAAATATAGAAAGCAATTAAAATATGACATAGAGATGAATAGAAAGGGAGCTAAAATAGGCATTGGGGTAGGTACGTAGGTAGGTAGGTAGGTATGTAGGTAGGTAGGTAGGTAGGTAGATAGGTAAGCTGTACCCCACCAGGACATCACGAAAGCGATAAACACCCGGTGACACAAAGTGCCAGCATGCGGATGAGGATCACCCGTGGAGAGATCCTGTAAACCCTGTTCTGTCGTTAGAAAATATTGATGGCACGGGGTGGACGTAGATTGGTGAAGGGGAGAAAGCGGTTAGAAGGAAAAGAAACATAGCAATAATTTTTTTAGAAGTATGAAAGTAAAGTCAGCGAGGAATTTAAGTCTTTACACATGTTTGCGAAGATATCCATGAAGACATGATAATTATGAATGCCGAAGGGAACTGGTGAAAAGAAACTGGAATCTTCGTCTTTTGTCAATGTCTGCTTTTGTCGCTAGGCGTCGCAGTTCATCAAACGGTCGGCAGCCGAGCCGGGGGTTTGATATGCCGTCTTAAGGTGTCAGTGTCTCATTCAGACCATCTTCTTCTAGGTCTTCCACTGCCTCTGGGTGTTTCGATTTTCTAATTGTACGCTCTTGCTGGTGGCATCGTTGGTTTGATTTTCATTCTTTGGCTAAACAATTTTATTCTTTGTTTCTTATAAATTTGACGATGGGTTCCAATAGTTCTTGTGATCATGTCGCTTCTCGCTCGATCTTTTCTGGCTTTATTCTCAGTCATTCTCAAACATCTCATCTCACAGGGGGTTTGGGTACTTGAATAGATAAATGAAAAGAAGATGCGGCTGGCCTTGTGGTAAGAACATTGGGATATCCTGCGGAAAACTGGCTCGAACGTCACTTATTTACCCCATCTGGGGGACTCCTAGATTTAAATGGGAGTTTCCGGGAAAATCCAATATAATGAGGGAAGCGGGTTATGGTTAGTGTTAGTAAGTTGTCATTTCGCACCCTGGCACCTCTGTACTATTAGATTTCTCTAGGAATCACCCATAAAATTTTGGAGTCCCCGAGATGGGGGGGGGGGGGGGGCAGGGGGGGGGGGTTAAAAAAAAAAAACCAAAATTCTTACCTGCAAAGTCAGTGGTGACTGTACTAACCATGCGGCCTTATTGCACTCTTGTCTTACATCGCTACGAATGGTAAATCATTATTATTGAGCAGATACTTCACTGAGTCTCTCTTTCTCTAGTCAGCTCTCCAGCCCTATGTGCTTTTTTAGTTAATGCATCTTCAGTGTCCTGTATCCACTTTCGCGGAAGTCGACCGCTGCCTGGTTTTCAGGAAACACACCCTTCGTCACGATTCAGGTCATTGTGACCTTTCCCAGCAAAGACTGTGGATCTGGCCCAAGGGAGCCACATTGAAAGAGAAGCTATGGGGGACCGGTGGCGACCTTTAACGCACAATCCTATTTGTGACCCAGACGGGACTCAATGTTTAGCATGACTGATGTCGAACGCAGAAGAAGAAGAAGAATTGTGACCAAATGCGGCTAAAATACCTCAGCATTTGTGACAGAATGCTGTTTATGAGCCAGTTCTACTCTATGTTTAGATAGTTAACTACAGACAATGCAGACAGAGAGGAACGAGACGTTACTCACTTAAGGCCCCCATGTCGATATTGACGTAGATATGTCCTGTGTGAAAGAGATAAAAAGATAACTGACTCTACAGCAGAATCTGTTATTTAGATAGATGGTTAGACAAGCAGACAGACAAGCAGGATACAGACAGACAGACAGACAGACAGACAGACAGACAGACAGACAGACAGACAGACAGACAGACAGACAGACAGACAGACAGACAGACAGACAGACAGACAGACAGACAGACAGACAGACAGACAGACGGAGGCAAAAATAGATAGACTTATAGGTTACTGTGAGTCTGTATCTTTGTTGGGTGTCGGTCTGTCTATCTTAATATATGTATGTAAATGTATGTATTTACTTATGTACGTGTTTATCTATGTGTGTGTGCGCGCAGGGTGGGGGGGGGGGAGGGGTGAGGGGTTGTATCTTTGCATGAATATGCATGTATGTATATGTATACATGTAGTCAGATGTGTGTTTGTGTGTTTGTGTGTGTGCTTGTGTGTGTTTGTGTGTGTGTTTCTGTGTGTGTGCTTGTGTGTGTTTGTGTGTGTGTTTCTGTGTCTGTGCTTGTGTGTGTTTGTGTGTGTGTGTGTGTGTGTGTTTGTGTGTGTGTTTGTGTGTATGTGTTTGTGTGTGTGTTTGTTTGTGTGTGTGCGCGCGCGTGTGTGTGTATGTGTGTGTGTGTGTGTGTTATGTTGCTTGGTATGACACGAATTTTTCTAAATTTAAAAAAAACAGAATTGGTTTTTGTATCTGCCAGAAACTACGCGTCTACTCACCATTGTTGACATTTCCGGAAAAGGATCCTACATGTGGATAATTTAAATTTAAAAAAGATTTAAACATAAATATCAACCAATGGCGAAGTATATTGGCAGGGAGGTGAATAATTAGATGTCGTTTATACGATGACACCAACCCCAAATCTCTGTGTGTGTGTGTGTGTGTGTGTGTGCGTGTGCGTATGCGTGCGCGGGTGCGGGTGCACGTGCGTGTGCGTGTGCGTGAGCGTGTGTGTGTGTGTGTGTGTATGTGTGTGTGGTTTGAGGGAGGGTGTGGGGACGTATTTTGTGATTTTACTCGGCAATTTTCGTAATAAATCGCTTTGCCTGACTGGCTAGGGCGAGCATGCCTCTCCTTAATCTGCGATTAGAAACTGCTTCTATCAGTTCGTGTGTTGACACCCCTCCATGCCATGACCAAAGGCTATCAAGAACGTCCTCGCGTGTTCTTCCTGTCTCTTTTTCCAGAGATTTTTTCAGTAGTCACAAAACGTTCCGGTTTTCATCTCATAATATGACCCCAAAAAAAATTTTGACTGTCTTTTTTTTAATGTTTGTCATAAATTGTCTTCGAGCCTCGTCTCGGGGTTGCTGTTTTTGGCTATTCAGGAAATTCAAAGTATTCTTTAGTAAAACCACACCCCCGGGGGTTCAAGAAATTAGTCAGTTTTGCGTTTCCTAATTCGCTCTTTAACAGACCTGTAAACGCTCATAGTTTGAGTACTGAATTGCTTCCTAAAGAAAGAAATCTGTTCCTGTGGGAGACACATTTCTTAATTTGTCTATGGTAAAGCAAGATTTCCTAAACTGACCCTGGGGTGGTCATATTTCTTGATTTATCCGTCTTTTGTTGTCTTAAGGTATGGTGTCCGCCTCGAGTGCCAGAGGTTTCGTGTTCAATCTCTGGTAGGACCTGGTATTTTTCACGTTGACTTTGACTTCTAGGAATTCCACCTGGTCTCTGGGTAGTGAGATCAGACTCCTGTGTTTATTTTTGCGCACGTAAGAAATCCCTTGACAATTAAAAATCGAAAAAAAGTAGTATAACAGCGCTGCCCGGGCTAAATTTGGAGCTAAAAGTCTACCCAAAGTAGTATATAAATTCCTCGTCTGAGCTACAGAGCATGTGCACTTTGCCTAGCTTCTTCGGACTCAGAATCGAGTGTGCCATGATGTTGATGCTTTGTTCAAAACCTCAAACCTGTATTACTCTGTAGTCTAGTCACGTGTTCGTATAACTCCCTGTAACCACATTTTGTGTAAAGCCACTAGTGTAGTAAAATTTGTAGGGTAGCAACAGCGCATATCTTTGATACTCCGTTTAGTCTATCGAATTCTTCTTCTTCTTCTTCTTCTTCTTCTTCTTCTTCTTCTTCTTCTTCTTTTCTTCTTCTTTTTCTTCTTCTTCTTCTTCTTCTTCTTCTTCTTCTTCTTCTTCTTCTTCTTCTTCTTCTTCTTCTTCTTCTTCTTCTTCTTCTTCTTCTTCTTCTTCTTCTTCTTCTTCATCTTCTTCTCTTCTTCTTCTTCTTCTTCTTCTTCTTCTTCTTCTTCTTCTTCTTCTTCTTCTCTTCTTCTTCTTGTTCGTCTTCTTCTTCTTCATCATCATCTTCTTCTTCTTCTTCTCTTCTTCTTCTTCTTCTTCCTCTTCTTCTTCTTCTTCTTCTTCTTCTTCTTCTTCTTCTTCTTCTTCTTCTTCTTCTTCTTCTTCTTCTTCTTCTTCTTCTTCTTCTTCTTCTTCTTCTTCTTTTGTTTCTTCTTCTTCTTCTTTTTCTTCTTGTTCGTCTTCTTCTTCTTCATCATCATCATCTTCTTCTTCTTCTTCTTCTTCTTCTTCTTCTTCTTCTTCTTCTTCTTTTTCTTCTTCTTCTTCTTCTTCTTCTTCTTCTTCTTCTTCTTCTTCTTCTTCTTCTTCTTTTCTTCTTCTTCTTCTTCTTCTTCTTCTTCTTCTTCTTCTTCTTCTTCTTCTTCTTTTTCTTCTTCTTCTTCTTCTTCTTCTTCTTCTTCTTCTTCTTCTTCTTTCTTCTTCTTCTTCTTCTTCTTCTTCTTCTTCTTCTTCTTCTTCTTCTTCTTCTTCTTCTTCTTCTTCTTCTTCTTCTTCTTCTTCTTCTTCTTCTTCTTCTTCTTCTTTATATATATATATATTATATATATATATATATATATATATATATATATATATATATATGTATATATATATATATATGTATGTTATATATATATATATATATATATATATATATATATATATATATATATATATATATATATATGTATGTTTATATAAAATCATCATCGTACAGCATGTCCTTTGCAGAACGTTGCACTCAACACTGTCTCTCTGAAAGAAACTCGTTCTCTCGTTAGCTCTCCCGCCGTAGGTACTTTCATATTCACTTATATCCTGTGCCTTTTTTTTCCTGTTGGTGGGCCCCTGTCTCTCCTTCCTGATACCATGTCTTTTGCTATTATTTTTCCAGTCAGCTACGGCGCTTGATATGACCAAGATAATTTAGCTTCCTTCACAAGATACTGTTTTTTTTTTTTTTTTTTTCAAAAAGTCTTCTTAGACTTTTAGATCTTTTAAAATGTCAGTGTTGCGCGCTGATTTGGGTAAAGTGTGATATTTTTTATTAAGGCACAGTGGTATGTGAGTAATTCTGCAGCGCCACGAGAAAGTGGACGCGGGGGTTACTGTGTGGGGGCTGAAATCATGGCTAACGAGATAAACAGAGAAAGTATGAATTAAGTGACAGCGTGATTCTCAGGTAACATCAGCCACCAACATAAGTGTGATCCTCGAGAACGCCCACATGAGCGTGGGTCCCGAGAACACCCACGGGATCATGAGTCACGAGAACGCCCATACAAGCGTGCCTCTCGTGTAATCATCATCCACCCACACGGATTTGAGGGGGATAAATTAGAGGGCTGAGTAGTCAGTCGGAGGCAGTCAGAGTCGAGAGAGAAGAGAGAGAGAGAGAAAGCAAGATTCAGAGACCAAGTCAGGGTCCGTGATATCTCTCTCGAGTTTAACGGACAGGCATTTAGGTCTGGGTGAGTGTTGAGGTTGCGGTACTGGTCGAAGGTATAGTCCCGCTGGCGAAGTAAGTCCAGGGGGACGGAAGGCTCCAGTAGTACCTGTTCTAGGTGGCGACGTAGTGAGACGTAGGAGGACCACTAGTGAACCAGAACAGGGGGAGTGGTGCCGACGAGAGCTGTGTGCTAGATGGGGACTTGTGGTAGAAGTCCTGTCGGTCATCGGAGCCCTTCGACAAGCTGACGACAGTTGTGTGTTTTCGGAGTACGGCAAGGGAAGTCCGTCTCCAATCAGCCGTGTTGTATGCTGAAATAATATCAAGGTCCAGTGAATGGGAGAATTCGTCCTGTTCAGCTGTACGGCGCGTCCAAAGTGTGGGACGCCTTAGTCCTTGGAGCTGTAGGGTCAAGGAGAGGTGGCTACCAATTGAGAGAGAGAGAGAGAGAGAGAGAGAGAGAGAGAGAGAGGACAAAATGGATTATGTGCGAATGTCAACTGTGATCAAAAACTACGTCTCTGCATTTGTGTCATGTATCCTGTTGAATAAAATGTATGACGGTGTCATCGTCGTCGGGTTCTGATTCTAAGAGAGGAAGCGGAAGGGTACCTGCTAGACACCTGGTAGTGTGCTGACTAGTGGTAACTCATTTAGCACACAACAGTCAGTATTTATCCTCTTCTCCGCGCCCTGGGCGTATTCGGTATATGGTGAAACGCCTATATTTAGCATTTAATTCACAGGACTTTATCTGATGTACAGTTTAGGTGGTGTCGACTTAAGAGCCAAAGAAAATTAAAATGACTGTTTAATCTTCTTCTTTGAAGTCCATGCCGTGTGGCGTTTCTAGTCATGTCTATTCATGATCTTTTTTCTCGTGAGCTTCCCGTCAGCTCTGACACAGATGATCTTCCGTGTCATGATGCCAAAGAGTCCAGCATCTGTTCGTATCCCTCTTCTTCTCCTCCCCTGCATCTTTCCTACCGTTAAGGTGTACGCCAGTTTTCTCCTTCCCATCTCATGACCAAAGAATTTAGATTGTCTCTTTTTGATGTGGACAATGAGTTATCTTTGTGAGTCAGTTTCTTTCAAGACGTCTTCATTACTCTTTTTATCAGTCGATGATATACATCATTTCATATGTAAGACCACATCTCCGCAGCTTCCAAATTGTTTGGAATATTTTTTATGGATCTAGACAATTCTTTGGAATTCAAAGATTGTTAAAACTAACACCAAACAATCAATAATAAATTGCAAACAGTCAATAACTTGCCCTTTGCAATACAAAAATAATTAAATAAAATTAACGTGGAGTTTTCACACACATTTCACTGGATCAAAAGATGAGGAAAAGACGGTGACTTAGGATGTTGAGGAAACAAAATAACGAAAATATCTGTACTGGAACACGCAATGTTAAGAAAAAAATATAATAATAATAAAGATGGGGAGAAAAAAGGGTGGAGTGGAAAGAGGAGGTATGGCGGAAGAGAAATGGCTACACAATATACTACTCCTGTACGCCATGGGGGTCTGCTCTTGTTATTG
>CAJHNH020002377.1:31419-46419 GCA_905116865.2 Candidula unifasciata | reverse complement strand
ATCATTATTGTTGCATTCAAGTTAATATCAAATAGAAACCTTGTAGGTATAGTCAAGGGTAATATCATGTACAGTCCTCCTATGTAAAGTCAAGGGTAATATCATGTACAACGATCCTATGTATAGTCAAGGGAGATTTCAAGGTACAGCACTTCTATGTATTTGAATGGGTAATATCATGTACCTTCCCTCTAGGTATAGCCTAGGGTAATGCCGTGTAAAGCCCTACTTTGTGTTTTCATGGATAATATCATGTACAGCGCTCCTGTGTATAATCAAGCGTAATATCATTACAGCCGTTCTAGATATATTCATAGGTAATATCATGCACACCCCTCCTAGGTACATGCTAATGTAATATAATGTACAAATCTCCTAGGTGTATTTATGACTAATATCACGTACAGCCCTGGTAGATATATTTATGACTAATATCACGTGAAGCCCTCCTAGGTATATTTATGGCTCATATCATGTACAGCCCTCGTATGTATATTATTGACTAATATCATGTAAATTCCTGGTAGATATATTTATGATTAATATCACGTAAAGCCCTCCTAGGTAGTTTTATGACTAATATCATGCAAACATCATTTAAAGCCCTCATAGATTTATTTATGACTAATATCACGTAAAGCTCTCTTATGTATCTTTATGACTAGTAGCACGTAAACCCCTCCTATATATTTTTGTGACTAATATCAAATAAAGCCCTTCTGGGTATATTTATGACTTTTATCACGTGAAGCCCTCCTAGGTATATTTATGGCTCATATCGTGTAAAGCCCTCCTAGATATATTCATAACCAATATCATGTACAGGCCTCCTATTTATATCAATGACTAATATCATGTAAAGCCTTCCTAGGTATATTTATGACTATTATCACGTAAAGCCCTCATGGATATATTTATGACCAATCTCATGTAAAGCCCTCCTAAGTATAATAATGACTAATATCATGTAAAGCACTCCTAAGTATAATAATGACTAATATCATGTAAAGCCGTCCTAAGTATAATAATGACTAATATCATGTAAAGCCCTCCTATGTATAATAATGACTAATATCAGGCAAAAGCCCTTCAACGTATATTATTGACTAATATCATAAACAGCCTTCCTTTTTTATGTATATTAATTTGTAATGTCGTGTAGGGCCGTTCTGGGTATATTATTGGCTAATTTCAAGTACAGCTCTTCTATTTATATCCATGGCTATGCCATACACGCATCTCCCAATTATATTCAAATGTAACATAACTTCAGCGACTCGATAGCATTTGAAGGTAACATCGTGTACACTGATTATTAGATATTTCAAACAATCCTACATAATTCGCATACAGTTTACCTACAGGTTAAACCCCCAAATTGAATTTGATTAAATCTGTTAGAAACAATGCTTTCTATAGGTACATACTAGTAAAAGATTGATGGCAAATTAATTTTGGGGGCTAAAATCGACATATTCTTACCGATATTGACTGAAAATGTCATGTTTTTTGCCGAAAATTGCCAAATTTGTACTTAACATTTGCAAGGATATTTCAGAAACTAATCAAGGTGGCTTAATGAAAATTTGCACATACGTTTAACATTATTTTTTAATTATATTGTGCTAAAAACTATTCATTTAAATTAACGGTTTAAAAGTTATGTTCATTATATCATACCATACTGTTTTCCCTAAAAAAAATTAGGGATTGGGGTTACCATACATGAAAAAATACAAAAAGTATCCAAGCTGTTGTAGTTTTTTTAGTCCATTTCGTTTTACTGATCCTTTTCTATGTGTGTGCCAAGTATGAAGACAGTACGTTAATAACGTTTTGAGATATTGTCCGCAATGTGATGAAAAAATGTCCAAAAAAAAGGATTTTGAGAAAAATGCAAAAAAGTAACTTACCATGCTGGTTTTCACAGTAATCCTTTACCTAATGAGCTCCTGCTGCATAAGAGTCCTCTTTGGGGTATTCCCCAGCTGTGTGAACACATTTTCTTGCTCGTTGTGCCTTCTTATCCATTTTATTTCCTTCTTCAGCTGCTCTTATGCGCGCTTGATCAAATCGACAAAATGGGGAAATACTACCCACAGCTCAATCCTAAATTTTTTAGTATTTCAATCCTGCCCAGTTCCCCTTCATTTTAGACAATAACAGCATCATTCACAGCTATTTCCAGCCTGTCTCTTCCAACAAATATAGTTTTAGGGCATCTATCCCAAATCAAATGATGGAATGCTTCATTAGCATTTTGTGTTCCGCCATGCAAACATTTTTGTAATAAATCATCATGAGAAAGAACCTCAAAAACAGGTTTGATTATCTTCATGACAAAGTCTGGCAGCTTATTTTTATTTTGCCCATTGCACCATATTCCACAGTTGACATGTATCCCTTTCCGATGTTCCCAAATGGCCCGTATCGCTTTTTTCGTAGCCTCTAAATTTCCCACGTTTGACCGAATTGCACCTCCATAGTGACCCTGAATTCTTTTTATTGCTGCTTTTGTCAGTCTTCCAACTCCTCCAATTCCTTTATAGACAATACCATTTTCTACAAACGATTTACCTTTATTGGCAGCAACTTTATCTAAGAGTCTTTTCCCCATCCTCTTCTGGACAGGACCACAACATTCTAATTTCCGAACTGTTTTGCCACCATAGATAGGGGGTTCTGACTCCGCAATATTTTTGTAACTTTTTGAATCTCCATCTCCTAGATAACCAGTGTATGATAATTCATACTGATCTTTTAAAGATTCTTTTCAGACCTACAGGTTCCATATTTCCTGCACAACCTACATGATTGTTCTTGCAAGCACTGTTGTGCAGCTCCTGCGGATCCAAAGGTCGCGAGTTCAGTTCCTGACAGAGCGGGCTTTTTTAATGTTTTTAAATGACCTTGCCTCCCAGGCAGACACAACCTTAAATTAGTACTAGGAAAAGTCCTGAGAAGTAAATATGGCCGGTGTGGTGTTGATCAAATCACCCACTGAGTGCCGATTGATCAATAAAATATAGGTCCAGTACAATATACTCAATACGCCTGATGTCATTGAAACGGATGCTTTAGTTTTTACTGAATTGAGTTTACTTGGGGGTTTGTGATAAACAGCAGAACTAAGCGCCGTACTCCACCTCATGCAATTTTGTTCGAGCACCGAAATGGTGTTGAACTTTCAGTAATTTCTTCTTCTTCTTCTTCGCGTTCACCAGCTGTACACTCTGGCGGAAAGTTCTGGTATGACAGTTCGCAGTTTTATCAGATAGGAAGACGAGCCGGCACCAATCCATCAGTCATCATCACTATCATTATGCCATACTACTCAAAGTATTTATGGATCCTCGCTGGTGCAAAAGAGTTCGTGCACTGCGCTGAGATTCTTCAGACTGGGGCTTGAGTTAGAAGTAAAACGGAGCACTTATGGGTTACACCTGTGTGTCGTGGTGTTGATCCCTTGAAAAAATATAAACTTTTTAATGGCTTCCGATGCTGTTCGAGTTGGCATCTGTATGTTGTATCCCCTGCTCTTGTACCATCATTCTTCGGTAGTAGGTGTAGTAAGTGGATAAGGAGTCATGGCCTTTGCCGTATACGTCTTCACGGTTATTGCTGCTGCATGGCTTTAAGAACGTCACTTCTGTCCAGATTCTGACCACCTATAGAATTACGTTTGTCTTCAGGGTTATCTCTACCCTCGTTGCCTCGAACACCCGCCAGACTGTTTCTTTTAGGGAATCTAGCTGCGTCTTTGTCGTCACCTAGGGAGCTCTTATGTGTAACTAGAGCGATTCATACACCATGGACAACTGGTGTGCTGCTTCCAACACATATCAACATTACCCATTTCTTAATAATCACACCACCCTACCTAAATCACACAAAAAGCAAGCAAACATGCCTTTTCACGCCTTTGGGCCCATCGGGAATTTGGGAAGAGCACCCATATTTTTACAGGCAAATCGGCACTTGGTGGGTAATGTGGTCAGCATTACACCGGCCGTCTTTACTTTCCCAGGACATACATCCTGGTACCCATTTTAGGCTGGTTCGACCTGCGACGCCCCATACCATGATAAAAATCCATGCAGCCAGCAGTGGGTTTCGATCGCGGAAAGTTAGAATTACGAGTCGGTCTCGCAACGCCTCAGCCTAAATCACAGACTTCATTATGCTACACAATCCCACATATTTCGCAAAATTAACCTGTTCACATGCCTAACTAATTCAGAAATCATATCTTATTCACACAACGTAAACGTTATCACAGCCCTAACTAATTCATATAAATAATAAATGGTTCAATTCCCGGCACGGTAACTATAGCTTTCGATTTTTATGTTGTCTAGTGTATTCTTCTATCTTTCTACTTCTTTCTATGAGTGCCGTTCACAATACTTTCTGTTACTTGATTAATTCATAATATTTAACGGCCTCTGTTCCCCCCTTCCCCTCTCTCTGTTTATTTATAGGAATGACGTATACACACCGGAACCTACCAATACCTTTCTTAAATGTTTGTGTATTCTAGACAAAGCAATAAGGTCTACTGTGTTCGTAAATTGTTGCTGTGATTGTTATTCGACATTTGTTTCGTTAATATAAATTTCTGTAACCTGTGGTGCCATTTTAATGGGTTAAAATGAATTCTGTCCGTATTCCATAGTCGTGGATTTCAAGCTGTACGATAGACATGGCCAATAAGACACCTTTTTGGGGGGGTGCCTGGTTGACCATGTATCTTAGTGCACTTGTATTCATGGCGAGGCGCAAACGCCGTCTGGAGGTGACAGGTTCAATTCCCGGCACGGTAACTATAGCTTTCAATTTTTATGTTGTCTAGTGTGTTCTTCTATCTTTCTACTTCTTTCTATGAGTGCCGTTCACAATACTTTCTGTTGCATGATTAATTAATAACTAATTCATACAATTCTTCTAAATTCAAACAACCTTACATACTTCGTACAGTCTTACGTAATTTGCACATAGTTTCCCTAATTTACACAGATCCCACCTGATTCATAAAATTTTATTAATTTCACACAGCCTTGCCTAATTTATACATATCTTACCTTATTCATGCAAATTACACTATCACATTATCCTACCTATTTCACACAGTTCTCTTCTCCCTAACACAATCAGAAACCATAGCTTTTTCTCGCAATCTTACTTAATTTGTATAAAGTTTCCCTAATTCACATAAATCATATCAAATTCGCAAAATCACACTATTTTTTCGCAGTCTTATCAAACTTATATAATTTTACCTAATTCACACAAGCTAGCCTTTTTAAAAAGCTACCTAATTCACACAATTCTCCCTAATACAAAAACAAAAAAAGTAACCTTACCTTTTCCACACAATTTTACTCCATTTGCATAAAGTTTCCCTACTTCACATAAATCATATCTAATTCACAAAATCTGACTAGTAAATATAAATCTCACCTGATTCACATACATCTTACATAAATCACATAAATCGTATCTAATTCACACAATTTCAATAATTCACAGACTTTACCTTTTTCTTCAGATAGTCTTACCTATAATCGTATTGTTGTTGAAGCCACCTGGGGAGAAAAGTCGCACAAATAATACGTTAGTCCATAGCAAAGTTCTTTAACTTAAAGTTTGAAGGTTTGAACAACTGATCAACATCATTGCACACGGGTAGTAACCCATAAATGCTCCGTTCTTCGTCAAACTCGAGTATGCGTCCGAAGAAGCTGAGCACAGTGCACAGGCTCTGTAGCCCCGGCGAGGATCCTAAAATACTTTGGGTAGATTTTAAACTCCAAATTTTGTCTGGGTAGCGCTGTTAGGCTTCTGTTTTCGATTTCCTACTGCCAAATGATTTTTTTTTCACGTATGCGAGAATGCACACGGGCGTCTCATCTCACTACCTAAAGACAAGGGGGAGATACTGTGGCGGGGAGAGGAGGGGGAATGGAGTTTTAAGGGAGGGGCGGTGATAGGGGCGGGAACCAAGCAATTTTGAAATTGTGTGTGATTTATACTTGTAATGATCCTTTATACCTAGAGCGAAGTGTGATCTGTGCCCTGAACAACAGCAGACCATAAATAGCAGATATCATTAAGACAAACCAGTGTCAATCATCACATTGATATTTGAACTCTTAATAACCAGTTTTTGATGATTGTTACTTTTGTGTCTTTGATTTGTGCAGAAATATTTTCTTGAAGTTCTTGTTAATAGTGCTTGGGATTCGCCCCCCCCGCCCTCTTTACTTTTTTGTGGAAAAAAAATGGGGGGGGGAGGGGGGGGGTTACGAGGACGGTGGAGGGAGAGGGGGGGGGGGGGGGTCCGAATATATTTTCCAGAGGGACATAATAGTGAGTGCTATCATCACAACAGTTGTCATCAATATCATCATCGCCGTCATCATCTATATTAAAATAATAATTATCTTTTAGAAACCAGACCGCAGAGAAAATTCGAAAGGAAAAGAGCAAGAGGTAGACAAAGTAACAAGTGGGAGGGTGTCACGCGAAATAAGATAGATAGATGTGACTGATTTTTTTAGGAGAATAATAGACTTATAAGCCATCACTCCTTAACTTTATCTGAGGTGTCTCTATCTTAGGTGTATGAGAAAGGCTGTAGGAGTGACCAGAAGAGATAAAATCAGGAATGAGTATGTACGAGATAAAGTCGGCACAGAACCAATTCTAAATTACATAGAAAGACAGCAAATCAAATCGTTTGTTTACTTGGAGAGAATACCTTCTGATGCTATACCATTCAAGGTATATACCAAAAGAGGAGTGGGACCTCGAGCAAGAGGTAGACCAGAAACAACATAGATGGATAACATCATAGAAACTCTACAGCACCACGATGTGTCTTTGGTAGAAGCAGCCAGAACAGCACCAAGCAGGACCTTATATCTCCCTCGACACACGAAGCGGTAAAAGAGGACGTGAAGAAGAAGAAGACTCTATAACTCGGGGATGCCAAAACTGCTGAAGTGGCTCGATTACATTTTATCTGTGGGTTTCCTTCAAGGATAATATTACATAAGCAGACAGCAAATCCTGTTATGGGAATTAGATGGGAGGTGAGACCCACTGCAGTGTAAAATATGGACACCTGGAAGGGTATCTAGTTAAAGACCAACCCACAATTCATAAAGCCCACAACTGTGTTTCACAGTAAAGATAAAGAATAATTTTGGTAGAACCACCATACATACTGTCTGGTCAAACCGATAAGACTAAAGGTAATATATATATATATATATATATATATATATATATATATATATATATATATATATATAAAACCATATCATGGCAAAAATTCTAATGTAGTGCCAATGCACTATAGATAATGATCTTACGGAATGTATAAGCCACGACCGGCTCCAGCTGACAGGCCGTGCTGCTGACGTCACCGGGTCAGGCTAACAACGCGTTAACGCAGCGGTTCTCGAAATGGGTGCCGAGGCACCCTGTGGTGCCGTGAGCGTATGCCAGGGGTGCCGCAGCAATAATCAAGAAAAGTCGGTTAAAAATTGTGCAATTATTAAAGAAGGCATGTAAATACTTCAAAGTTAAAATTTAGGTTGTGTTTCCTCCTTGTCAAAACAGTTTATTTGTTCTTTGAGAACTGCTGCTTTACGGCATCGTTAGCCCTTAGGTCACGAGCATAGCAAATTAAAAATGAATGTACATGAACCAGCAGTTTACTGTTATCTGGATACTCAGCAGGCGACGTTCTGAGTTCTGCTCCTCTCCTGAATTAGACTAGAAAATAAGTGCTTTATTAATATCCTACCCCAAACAGGGGAGATCCACAGGTCACGTAACAGTCTAGTATTGCAGGGGGTGGTAGATAGGCTGCATGCAGTCGTGGGACCTAGGCTGCACTCTCTAGTGGGACGTAGGTAGGTTGGATTTAGGGCCAGTTCTAGATGTTTTGGGATCGTTAAAAGAATCAGAAAACCGGGAAACCCAGTCTTACCAATCTCTAAAATTTTGAACTGTCCTGTGCCGTCATCTGGGAGTAGGATATTAATAAAGCACCGGCATAGGAATCCAGATAATGACCCGGTCTTGCGACAATCCATCAATGGGTTCAGGTTTCTGTTCTTCTCTTTCGTATCACCTGTAGGTAACTGGGGTACAGTAATCTGGGATCCGATTGTAGACTTCGGTAACAGACCCTAGGTTCGGGATAGTCTGCCTTTCTCTTGTTGTTGGACATAGTGACTTATACCTCCCGCTGCACATCCAGTTCCTCTCAGAATATAGACTAGCATCGAGGTACAGTCTTTGGGTTCAGAATCTCACTTCTGCTTCTTTGATTTGAACAACCTTCTCCGTACACCGCAATAGCTTCTGGCAGATAGTAGACTGAAATCACTGCAACCAACTCATGGAATCGAGATCCAGTTTCTATGTCTCTTTTGGGATGATACTGGGTATTTCCTCACGCTGTATAAATCCAGTTCGTTGCAGATTTAAGCGGGGCATTGTTGGTGCCTGCCAATAGAATAATGGTGAAGAATCTACCTTTCTCTTGAATAAGACAGCCTGATATCTCCAGCCTCATAAACTCCTGCAAAGTGGGAACTGTCACTTTCGTTACCAGCTGGAGGTAACAACGTTTATGCCTAAAGTTGCATCATTAGCAATGTACTTGAAAATCTGTTCTTTGCAATCTCCAACTCTGACTTGTAATTTTAGCAATTTTCAAGACCACAAGACGGTCACCTCCGACTTCAGTTGTCAGACCATTTTGCCTTCTTCCTGTCTTGAAACCGGTCTTAACTAGTTATAGTTTCCGAAAATACTTTTGCTGCGTCCTGAATTGTGTCGCTGATTGGAGGATTTAAAATTAATTGACTCTCGCCTGTAGTCCATTCACATCTTTCTGCTGCCTAATTTTAAGTTGTTTTTTTTTTAAATAAACTTTCCTCCTTTATTAAAGCGACGCATCCTTATACCTGCAATTCAGACGGAAATTCAAATTCATTATGTGAACAGGGCACCATCGATGCGTGAAAAGAAGTATAAAAGTGTGTACTGCCAAATACGTTGCATCCAACCTTTATTGTGGATTCGGCACCTGACTGACTGAGTGATTACCTGTTTGTTTGTTGATTGATGAGACACCTAAAGTTTGCGTTGTTTCGGCCTCTGTGGATACCATAAAACTAAACAGATTGTCCATAACCACTAGCCGTTGTTCCGGCTAGAATCTCAGTGCTCACTTCTGACAGTACATAGTCGCTCTGCTATTGCCAAAAAAATATATCTTGACTGGAACACGGAAAGGAAAGAAAGAAAAACCTCACTTCAATCGCTTACAGAACATCATTATAGAAATGAGAAGAAATCGGTACTTACTTACTACTATTTGTTTTAAGCCTGTAGACAAAAATGTTTAAAAACTAATTTTTATTATTCAGCAAGACAATATAGTTCCGAAACTCATCTAAAATTATCAAAGATAGTCCTAACAAATAGAAACACTGATCTCAGATAGACAGTCCGAACTATTCCTGTTGTAATTATTATTATTATAATTTTGAATGGGGGGGGGGGGGGTGTGTAAGTGTGAACACGTTCAACCTGTTGTAAGCGGCTTTGGCTTCTAATTGTGGTCTCAGTTTTATGTGTGCCTGTGTGCCAAGTTTATTAGCTAAGACTGAATTATTTGGTGCCATTGCTATAGGCGAAGTGTTCGAGTTTCCAACCTCTATGGAGTTACGAAGGGTTTTTTGTGAGGTCGCATGAGAATTTTGAGCTATGACCCTTTGTTTTTGTTTTTTTACAAGAGGAATAAAATAACATTAATTATACTTATAAACCCCTTGTCCGGTGTGTTTTCCTTTAGTTGCGTATTTATTTCAGCCCTTTGCAGAAGCAACCCGGGGGAGGGGGGGGGGGGGTAGGGAGGGTGCTGGTCTTTAGTGGTGTTTTAATGGCAATTTTACATTCAACAGTTTGCCATTGCACTGAGTGGTCAGCTCTTGGCATCACTGTCGAAACCAACGCCAGGCGTTCTGTTGCAAAATTATCTGCAGCTGGAATCAAACCCTGCATCCCAGCATTGCGAAGCGCGTTTGCAACGTCCAAGTCTTAGACATCTTAGACAGCGGTCGTTTTTATTAACCCTATTTTAAAAAAAAATGCCCTTTTGTTTCTTTTCTCCATGAAACAGTTTGGGTTCGCGGGTCACTTTTTTTCCTCTATGAAATAGGGTAGCGACTCGAAAAGGTTTGGAAACCGCCAGCTTAGTGTTTTTATTATTATATTATTATTATTTTTAATATTATTATTATTAAGTATTCGCGTTCGCCAGTGGAAAGTTCTAGCTGTTCACAACATCTGGACTTTAGACTTGTTTCAGAACCTGAGTATGACGTGCACATCCGTTTTACAGATCAGACATGGTATGCAGCGTTGGTTCCTTGCACCAGACAGATATACTCTGACTTCAATGGAAACCCGAAATTAGTCCACTCTTAAGATATGCTTATTCTGAAAAGCAAAGCTACATGATGTAAATAATGATGATGAGGATTGTGGTGGGAATGGTGGTGGTGGTCCTGATTGTGTTGATGATGATAATGATGTTGGTGCATGTGGTGGTAGTAGCGATTATACTGGTGAAGATGATAGTGACCATGAATTTAGTGATTGTGGTGATTGTAGTACCGTGGTTTTGATGATAATATTACATTTATGTTTTGGGCGGGTTAGTCGTGGTGGTAGTGCTAGTGGTGGTAATGACGATGATGATAATGATGATGATGATGATGATAATGATGATGATGATTATGATGAAGATTTTATTGGTGACAATGGTGATGATCGTTTTAGTGATAACAGTGAATAAGGACAACCAACAGAAAGAAATGAATGTTGCATAATAATTGTTTCCGTTTTGGAATTATAGTGGCCTACCCTGACTGTTGAATGTTGAAATAAGAATCGTCATCACAGCACTCAAGGCATTCCCATAAGTGCTCCGTCCCCATCCTCAGCAGCCAGCGCAGAGTTACAATACAAATGGTGCCGGTCGTAGTCTGGTTGTACGTTCGTCTTGCCTTACCTCTGAGCTTAGTGAGCTGGCCGAACTCTCTGGTCCCACCCAGGTCCATCGGTCTCTCCAGCCAATAATAATCTAGTTTCTCTTCTAAAATTTCTACTTGTTCCCAAAGGGTTCTGACTACATCTGCCTTGTCATATATCAATTCCCCACCCAACGGTACAGATCCAGCCAATCTGTCCGTCTGTTCATTTCCCAAGACGCCGGCATACCCAGGAGAAAATATTCGAAGTATGCTTACTACCGGCGACCACATCACTTGGTACACTCCCATAAGTGCTCCCTCCCCATCTTCAACAGATATTAAAAAGTTTCATTCCGATGGTACCAATAACTGTGTGGTTGTATATCTGTATCACCTTTGTCTTGAGTTTTGAGCGTCAGTCAGATCCCCTGACAGCTCATCGCAAGGTCATTCTTCTCAGACCATAATTGTGTTATTTCTGCCTATGCACTGTTCACTGGCCCTCAAAGGGCCCTCACATTGTCATACATCAATTCAACACTAAGTGTTGCAGAACCGGCCAGTCTAACTACCGGCTCGTTTCCCAATACACCGGCATTACCTGGTCTTTCCAGATGGAAAGCTTATGGCACTGACTGAACAGGAGCAGTTGAATAGGTTGAACTAGGATCTGTAGTTTGCACTTGTGTTTTTTTTGTTTCCGGTACTAAGACATCAGACCTGAGGGAATTCGATGAAGTGTCGGCTACAGGCTTAGGGCTTGTTATGTGAAATAGTTTCCGAATCCGCTTGTTAGAATAGGTTTGTCGAATGTTAAGGGTCACGGCAAAGACAATGAAATCAGCCCAAGTAGCAGGGTAAATGAAGACATACTGGTTGATGAGAGAGGCCTACGCTGCGGAACTGGATTCTATCCAAGATATTGACACAATTGCACAAGATAGACCGGAATGGAGGAATAGACGGCGAGACCTATGACACACACACACACACACACACACACACATATATATATATATATATATATATATATATATATATATATATACACACACACATACACACACACCCACAACTGACAAGACTAGTGGCCTTACTAGGGGCCCTATTTTAGGCAAAACAAGAACAGACCCATAACCTACCCAAAAGCATGTCGCAAGAGTCGACTAATTAGAGCTTCCTTCCAAGTCGGAAGTGCAAAGGTCTGAGAGCCAAGAAACCAACAGTGCGCATTTAAATGAGTCAGGTCTGTAAAACGGATGCAGATGCCACACTCAGGCTCGGGAATAGGACTACAATCCAAAAGTGGATGAGCAACCAAAACTTTCAGCCGGAGTTTACAGCTGGTGAAGACGAAGAAGAAGAAGGAGATTATGATTATGAGGATGAAGATGTCCTTGTCGAAGGTTGTGGAGGTGGTCATAATTACAACGAACAGAAAACAGTTAGGTCACCTTTCCTAGAACTTAGACGTGGCTTTGCGAGTCGTGAAGGTGATTGCACTGGTTGAAATGGAAGCTGTGGTCTCGGCAGGTATTGAGATAGTGGTCTCTGCTGGTACTGAGGCTGGCGAGCTGTAGGAATTCGCTGGATCTTAAGTGATGGATACACGATCTGGGGTGGGTTTTGTAAGATTAGTTGCGAAGCTGCTCCATAATTGTTGGCTTGATAGGGGCTTTGGTAATACTGCGGCACTAAATGTCCCAAGCCAAAGCATAAGATCGACAATAGCCACAAACAAGTGACGGGGCTTTGGAGTTCTGTGAGACGATTTGGCGACATGGAATCCTGGTGGACGAGAGAAATGCATAAGAAGTTCATTTTTTAAAGATCATCATCATCGCATGTTGACATAACTATGAGTGCTCCCCTCTCCTCCTAAGTATGTCTCTGGGTGTCTTTGGGCCAACAACTCCCATTCTGGAATGGTTTCTATAACATCATGTGGCTTCTGAATTGTTTTCTTGTCTCGCGTATGTTGGAATTTATTAATACAAGTAAAGTAAAGGACCATTTTCGAAGCCTTTGATAATTGCGAGTCATTATTACTTAATAATGAAATATACTTCATTTAAAGCTTAAGTTTTAATGGACCAGCGGATAGCAATAGGGCCGATGATTTAGTGTCTTAATCTTCCCCTTCTTTGTATGCAGACTGTTGGTACCTTGCCTCTCAGGCAGTTGCACTCCGACTTCAAAAGAAATTCCTAATTAATCGACTCTTACGACATGCTTGTTGGGGGGTCTATTCTTATTATCCCCCCTCCACCCAATCTCCCCAAGAGGGCCATAGAACCCACACGGTTGTAGTTGTTGATTTTGTTCTTTTTGTTTCTGTTGTTCGTGTTGTTGTTGTTGGTGTGGTTGTTGTTTTTCTTCTTCTTTTTCTTCTTCTTCTTCTTCTTCTTCTTCTTCTTCTTCTTCTTCTTCTTCTTCTTCTTCTTCTTCTTCTTCTTCTTCTTCTCCTTCTTCTTCTTCTTCTTCTTCTTCTTCTTCTTCTTCTTCTTCTTCTTCTTCTTCTTCTTCTTCTTCTTCTTCTTCTTCTTCTTCTTCTTCTTCTTCTTCTTCTTCTTCTTCTTCGTCTTCTTATTCTTATTATTATTTTTCTCCTTCTCCTCTGTTTTTTTTTTTAATTTTTTTTTTTTTTTTTTTGGGGGGGGGGGGTGTTGTGTAACTTTTTTATTATCATAATCGACTTCATTGTAAATTACCCTGGCTCTCAGGTCGACCAAGCCTCAAATGGGTACCAGGTAAAGTCCTGGGCAGTAAAGACGCTGGTGTCATGTTAACCACATCACCCACATAGTACTGGCTGGTTTGAAACAAAAGAAGTCTAGCCTTATATGCCCAGTACACCGAAATGCATGGAAAAGGGTCCTTTACTATGAATTCTGGTCCTGTTGCCCACCATGTTTTTTGCTCACACACCTCTACCCCCACACCCGTATATATATTATATACATATATATATATATATATATATATATATATATATATATATATATATATATATTTATCCACTGCTTAAAGCATGCACACACACACTCGATACTAATTCGAAACTATATCCATGATACCGACATGACACTACTTCTTCTCAAAGTCCTTGCCGTGTGGTGTTGGTAGTCATGTCTGTCCACAACATTCTGTTTCGTGTACTTTCAATCAACTCTGATACTGATAATTTTCAATGCCATGATGTCAAACCGTTCAGAATCTGTTCTCTCGGTCTCCCTCTGTCTCTCCTCCCCTTCAACTTTGCTATCGTCACTATGTACTCTAGTTTCCTCCTTCTCATCACATGACCCAAAAATGTAGATTGTGTCTTTCTGATGTGGGCAATCAGTTCTCTTCGTGAGTCAGTTTCTTTCAAGACATCTTCATTACTCTTTTAATCTGTCCACGGTATTCTCATCATTTGTATATAAAACTATATCTTCACAGCTTCCAAATAAATGTTAACTTATATACTAACTGTCCATGATAAGTGCTGGGAATCGAACCTG
Source organism: Candidula unifasciata (assembly GCA_905116865.2). Taxonomy (NCBI): domain Eukaryota; kingdom Metazoa; phylum Mollusca; class Gastropoda; order Stylommatophora; family Geomitridae; genus Candidula; species Candidula unifasciata. The sequence continues at coordinate 31,853 of CAJHNH020002377.1, read as the reverse complement.
TCACACTCATATTCCGAATGCGCCTAACTAGGAGCTAACTACTTCACACGAACGTCTCCCTCGCAAATTCAAATCATCAATAATTTATTGTAATCACATAAATACCTTCTGTATATCCTCCCAAATATATATATATGCCCTACTTAAAAAATTATGTAGCTATTTTCCTCCACAGCTGATGAATGTAAGCAAAACTTAAAGCGCCAAGTAGCACTACGAAAGCACGATTTTGTGCAGTACATACTTGACTATTTACTAAGCCAGTAAAATGTCAGCATTTGCCCGTTCCAGCGCATACCAAATGTAGGTGGGGCGACACAATATCGGCACTGCAGAAAGTGTTGTAAATAATGCAGTGTCCTATAGATTAGGCATTTATTTTAGAATATGGTAGTAATCTATTGTACCGTAATTACTAGCTTGGAAGTCCATGT
>CAJHNH020002377.1:0-22429 GCA_905116865.2 Candidula unifasciata | reverse complement strand
TTGATAATTTTCTGTGGGATTCCATAGTGCCCCATAAATTTCCAGAAAGATTCCCTATCAATGCTGTCAAATGCTTTTTCATAGTCTATAAATCCAATAAAAAGTGGTGAGTTCAGTTCAATGCTTTGCTCTATTATAATAGCGGGGAATCGAACTCTGGTCACCCGCGTGAAGGATGGAGTACTTACAACTATACTACCGAAGTGTTTAGGTCAGATATCGCAGCCTAGCTGTAAACCTCAACACAATGTGCCAAAGCCCCTCTCGGGGGCGAACGAAGATTACCCGTGACATGACCATTGAGCATCACGTCGCTGCTATCGCAGGCTAGCTGTAAACCCCAAAACCGAAAAAAAAAGGCGTAGATATCGCAGCCTAGCCATAAACCACAATACAAAGTGCCAGCCGCCCAGCTGAGGGCTAAAAAAATTATATATCGCCTAGCGGGAAATCGAACGCGGGTCATCCGAATGATAGGCAGCATTTTGCAAAAATTTTACCAAAGACTCAAGCAGATGGTGGAAATGAAATTACATAGTAATGCCAAGTTCAATATGAGCTCAGCAGTCAACAATGGCCAATCAACTAAATACAAATCCGGGCCAGCAACGAAACAAATAAAAATTTTACCTTTGCTGGAGCTACGTCGTTCGTGGTTTGTGCGATTTTCTGACCCCAAAAAAACACACTTTGAGTCAAAGGCAACGTTGTGTGAAAATTTGAAAGTAATCGGTTCAGTAGTTCCTGAGTCTATAGTTAACAGCGTCCGAAAATTAACATTTTCATTATTTAAGATTAATTACAAATCCCCTTAACATGCTCCCCTAACAGATACAAAATATATTAGAAATAGTGTATATTTCCCCTAGATTTAGTATTTTTGATATAGTTTGTTGTGGCTAGAAGTGTATTGGTACTTGGAGCACATCCCAATGCTAGTATTCAGCTGCTGTTTTTTTTTTTTTTTTTCATCGAACACCGGCTGTGAATTCCAGTGGAAGGTCCCAATTAATCGTCCGCTTGGACTTTTGGCTTTCACCTGGACCTGATTTTTGCGTGTACAACCGTTTTTCATTTCCCTGCCTCATGGGCAGCTGTACGCCGACTTCGAAGGAAGACGTCAGGCCTATTTCTAGGGTGACTGTGGCCATTGTTTTGTGTGGGTCGAGACGTTGCCTGATTTGTGTGGTGTCCACTTTGTCTCCTTTGCCGCAGGTATTGCCCCCGGAGTACCCCTTTGGGGCAGCCCCCTGTGGAACAGTTGGCCCTCAAGGGAAGGCAGGGGCAGATCATGGGCATTCCCCGCCATCCAAGGAGGCTTCCATGCATGCAGAGCCGGCACATGGCGCTCTGGTTCTGGGCTCACCCAAGGAATCGTCACGTCCTGCACATACCTGCTTAACCTCACAACCGTATCAGGCCTCCCGCTTGACAGGGGCTGCGCCCTCTGGAAGTCAGCGGGGAGCAGCCCGTGGGTTTTGGACTTTTGTGACCACACAGATAGGTACATTCTTTTTTTTTTCTTCGCACGATGGATTTCTTTGAAGAGCCGTTAGCCCGACAGAATTTTACATCCTGAATCAGGCATATCGTTATCAGTTTTGTCTCAACACTCGGGCGAGTGGGGTCTTTGGGTGTGGACATTCGGTCTTTTTCAGTTCAGTGCAAATTTTGATGGTCAGATTTTGATCCGTATGATCTTGTTTTGTCGGACATTTAGGCTTGGCCATCCGATGGATGGTTGCTGTTGTGGTGTACCAAAGCGCGGTGACGACGACACTGAGGGTTAACCGAGGATGTTCGTGAATGGCCAGCCTATGGATGGTTGCTGTTGTGGTGTATCTCAGCGCGGTGACGACGACACTGAGGGTTAACCGAGAATGTGCAGTGAACCATGTTCTCTTTACTCAGCAGTCTTTTAACCATGCTACTTTTTTCGATTTCCAACAGCTAAGAAATTGTTTACGTGCGTAATAATGCACACGGGCATCCGATCTCACTACCCAGAGACCAGGGAAAGTTGCTTGAAGTCCAAGTCCACGTGAAAAAAATTCTAGCCTCTACCGGGGATTGAACCCGGAATCTCTAGCACGCAGCCCCGTCGTTCATTGAGACAACCTTACATTTAACCCAGTCCATAAATCATCATCTTCATCAATCACCAGATATTTTATAGAGAACATCGCCCTTGTCAAGACACTCCTGAAAATATATCTCTGTCTCTCCTAGTAGCCAAATCTCTAGTCATTTGTGTCATTTCTTATCCAATGCTTCTTCAACGTCTTGTATCCACTATTGCCTCTGCCTCGTTTTCCGGAAATTGTACCGCCCATCGTCTCCATGCCATCAAGACATTTAAAATGGCCAGGGGGCTGCCTTGTCTCGAGGCATGGTGTCCGCCTCAAGTGCTACAGGTTCCGGGTTCAATCCCCGGTAGGAGCTAGGATTTTTGTGACGTGGACTTGAACTATTGGTAATACCCCCTGGTCTCAGGGTAGTGAGATCTGACGTCCGTGTGCATTGTTGTGCACGTAAAAAACCCCTTGGCAATTGGAAAGCTAAAAATATACCCAAAGTATGTCAGGATCCTCGCCGGTGCTACAAAGCCTGTGCACTGTGCTGAGCTTCTTTGGACACAGACTTGAGTTAGAAGAAGAACGGAGAACTTATGAGCTACTACTTGTCTGCCATGATGTTGATCCGTTGTTCAAACTGTAAACTTCAAACTTAAAATGGCCAAAATTCCTCACATTTCGGGACAGGTAGCTGTTTATGTGCCAGTTTTCTCCAATGCTCAGATCATATACGATGCCAGTGTTTTTATTCCTCTTAGTACTCCGTGAATGGCTACGTGAAAAAAAAAAGGTAGGCTGCGAGTGTCCGCGAAAGACGTGTAGCATGAGAGATTAACCATGCACTAATAATTCCATTCAGAGTGCATACAACATACTTTTATTTCACAAATGACGAAAAGGGTATACTTACCACTTGTAACAACGTATATCTAACAGGTAAATGAATTCAGCGGACAGACTTGTGGGTACATTTCCTAATGATATTAAATTTATAAATGTAATTATACTTATAAAATTATCCCTATAAACCTTATATTTTTACATACACAACTGTAGATCATACATAAATCATTACCCTGGTGAGTTTTCCATCAACAGAATGAACTTGTCGAGGACTAAAATTCAAGAGAATTAATTGTATGGCTATGGGAGATTTATTAATATATAAACTAGACATTTATATATTGCTTCACATCGTTTGTTTGTAGAGTTTAATTGGTGCGGTTTATTTATTGATGTGTACTTCAAAAGTTAAATGTCTTCGTGACATTATAATTTGTTTTCTGTGCGAGTTTTTGAGCGCGTGTACTTCTTCTTCTTCCTGTTATTCTTCTTCTTGTTCTTCTTCATGTTCTTGTTCTTGCTCTTGTTCTTGTTCTTGTTCTTGTTCTTCTTCTTCTTCTTCTTCTTCTTCTTCTTCTTCTTCTTCTTCTTCTTCTTCTTCTTTTTCTTCTTCTTCTTCTTCTTCTTCTTCTTCTTCTTCTTCTTCTTCAACTTTTTCTTTTTCTTCTTTTTCTACACCTCCTCCTTTTCCTTCTTGTACTGGTATTGCTGCTGTTGCTGCTGCTGTTGCTGTGGCGTTTTCTTCTTCGTCTTCATTTTCTTTTTTACCGCTTCGGATGTCGAGGGAGATATAAAGTTCTGCTTTTGGCTTTTCTGGTTGCTTCGACTACAGTCACATTATGCTGTTAAAGAATTTATCTGATGTTTTTCTTCCCATCTTATTCTCTAAGTCCCTCGTCTGTTCGTCAATCTCCTCTTCTGCTATATGCCTTGAATATCATAGCTTCAAAAGGCGTTATCTTTGAGTAGGCAAACCTTTTGAATTGCTGTTTCGGTACGTCATTTAGAATTGGTTCTATGCCGACTTTTTTCTCTTATTACCTAATTTCTGATTGTATCTTCTAGTACATTAAGCGTTAAATGAGGAAACGTTTTTCTTGCGTCCAGATTTAATGCTGGAATTTGCTTCCAAAGACTTTATCTGTTTCCTATTTCAGGCTGGGTCGAACTGTGAGCCAAGGCATACATATACGCACTTACATACATACATACATACATACATACATACATACATACATACATACATACATACATACATACATACATACATACATACATACATACATACATACATACATACATACATACATACATACATACATACATACATACATACATACATACATACATACATACATACATACATACATACATACATACATACATACATACATACATACATACATACATACATACATACATACATACATACATACATACATACATACATACATACATACATACATACATACATACATACATACATACATACATACATACATACATACATACATACATACATACATACATACATACATACATACATACATACATACATACATACATACATACATACATACATACAGACATACATACATACATACATACATACATACATACATACATACATACATACATACATACATACATACATACATACATACATACATACATACATACATACATACATACATACATACATACATACATACATACATACATACATACATACATACATACATACATACATACATACTACATACATACATACATACATACATACATACATACATACATACATACATACATACATACATACATACATACATACATACATACATACATACATACATACATACATACATACATACATACATACATACATACATACATACATACATACATACATACATACATACATACATACATACATACATACATACATACATACATACATACATACATACATACATACATACATACATACATACATACATACATACATACATACATACATACATACATACATACATACATACATACATACATACATACATACATACATACATACATACATACATACATACATACATACATACATACATACATACATACATACATACATACATACATACATACATACATACATACATACATACATACATACATACATACATACATACATACATACATACATACATACATACATACATACATACATACATACATACATACATACATACATAACATACATACATACATACATACATACATACATACATACATACATACATACATACATACATACATACATACATACATACATACATACATACATACATACATACATACATACATACATACATACATACATACATACATACATACATACATACATACATACATACATACATACATACATACATACATACATACATACATACATACATACATACATACATACATACATACATACATACATACATACATACATACATACATACATACATACATACATACATACATACATACATACATACATACATACATACATACATACATACATACATACATACATACATACATACATACATAACATACATACATACATACATACATACATACATACATACATACATACATACATACATACATACATACATACATACATACATACATACATACATACATACATACATACATACATACATACATACATACATACATACATACATACATACATACATACATACATACATACATACATACATACATACATACATACATACATACATACATACATACATACATACATACATACATACATACATACATACATACATGCCCTCTGGCGGCCCAGAAAATAAGTGCTTTCTACAAAATTTGGTATGCTGTGATGTAAAGCCTTAGGTTGACAGTGAATCTTTCAGTCGTCTTGGATCAAATCCTTTCTATGCCTGTTTTTCTTTTTCTTTTTTTTTTACTGAACTTAGATCCCAAGTTTGTTTGGAGTCAGTTGGGTACCGAGAAGTATCCTGGGAAGTAAAAAGTGCCTTTGCGATATTGAGCAGTGTTCTTCAACCAGTGGAGGAGATGTCCATGTGTGTCACCAAGAGAATGTCTGATCATTTAATGGGATGAGTAGTTTTTTCTATGAGAGTATTGCTGCAATCTGTAGGATTGACACCTCCACGACTGATGTTTTAGGTTTTGAGGTTTTGAACAACGTATCAACATCATGTAACCCATAAGTGCTCCGTTCTTCTTCTAACTCAAGTCCTAGTCCGAAAAGCTTAGCACAGTGCACAGACTCTGTAGTACCGGCGAGGTTCCTGAAATACCCTGGGCAGATTTTAAACTCCAAATTTTGCCCATTCAGCGTTAGGCTACTCTTTTCAATTTCCAACTGCCAAGGGCAACAGTACATACGGGCGTCGGGTCTCATTACCCAGACAGACAGACAGACAGACAGACAGACAGACAGACAGACAGACAGACAGACAGACAGACAGACAGACAGACAGCCAGCTCCTAATGGGTTTTGAACCGGAACCTCTAGCACTCGAGGCGGACACCATGACTAGAGACCACGCAGCCACCACCTCCCCGATGATAATAAAAAGATTTCGCATCAGCTGAAATTGCAGAGACATTTTATTATTGTTGTCATTTTGTCAAAGTTTAACAATTAAACTGCTATTTATATTTGTTTTTGTTTCTGTGTTGGTTAGCTAAAGGTTGAAGAGTGAATTAAGAATCTACATCATAGCACTAGGGACACTTCCGTAAGTGCTCCGTCCCCATCTTTAGAAGCAAGCGAAGAGTTCCAATTCCGATTGTACAAGTAACTGTCTGATTGTACATTCGTCTCACCTTTCTCTTGAGTGTTGAGCGTCGACCAGATCCCCTGGTAGCTTCACGCAGCGCAGTTCACCCCAGACCGTGATGCTCTTTCTGTTGTTGGTTAGCTGGGGGCTGCGACAACAATTTCGTTCATTTTTGTGCGCCGCGGATGTTAAAACATAAATCATTACAAATTTTAAACCGAACGAAAAGTAGATCAGGGTTACCTTGTGGCTAGGTTGTGATATACCACCCCCCCCCCCTTTTTCCCCCTCACCCCCATTCTCAATAATGGAATGACTTCTTTTTCTTGAAACTAGGACTCAGTACTGTAAAGCCTTCACTAGGGGGACACTGTCGAAATAAAATGTTCTGTAACTGCAAAAACCGTTTGTCTAAAATTGCCTCTTTTATCTTGACTTGTTTGTTTTGTAGAAAGTCTTTTGAATTGCTTTGCTCAATTGCCTTGGTAATTTCTATGCTCTGTTTTTGTGAATCCTTTTTTGCTGTATCAACCCCATCATTTATTTCGTTTTCGTCTGAAACAGGGGTTGAATTGTTGTTTCGTCGAAATTTCTTTGAATTGTTATTTACAGTAACGTTTTTTATGACAGTGCTTGGTTTTTCTGAATTACTTTTCGTGGTACCTGCTCCACGATTTAAACTATTTTCGTCTGTCGCACTGGTTGAATTGTTTACAATATCCTTGCTTGAGATTATAGATGCTTGTTTGTTGTGGGCGAATTCATTGTCTTGTATTCTGAGACTGTCGAAAGGTAAATTTGAGGAAATTGTTACTTCCGAAGACTTCCGCACAATCTGTAGCTTTCTATTTCTTTGCTGAAAACATTGGGGAGCGGAATTTACTTGATAGTCGCCATTGTTTATCTTTTGAGACCGAAATGTTTTCTTGATGCACGGGAGATGAATTGCACGCCCAGACTGACTTTGTTTGGTAACATTTAAGGACGTGCTTGATAATTTTGTTTGCAGCTCCTTCTTTAACGCAGAAGGCAAACCTGGTAAAAGATCTCTTAGATTTTCTGTACAGTTTTCACGTCGTGTAGTTATCGCCGCTCTTTCTCCGGTCTTCTCATCTCGAATATTGGAAAGACTGAATCTGTTGTCGCCATTCCCTGGTATTATGTTGTTTGTGTGTAAGATAAGACCGTAGTGTTGCAGCTCAAAATGCGCATAATCTTGGCCATGGTGGACTTGGGTCAGCTTCTGCAGCATCTTGTCCTTGCGTTCCTTCCATAGAAGAAATGATTTGATGTTCAGGTCAAGATGACGCTTGGACTTGCTTCGTTGGGACTGAATATGTGAGACCTGGGCATCGAGTATCTTTAGACAAAAGAAAATACTTGAGTAAGCAAAAAAAATTATTATTCAATAATTAAACAATCAGTCAGCTATTTAATTTATAAATTTAATAGGCAAGAGGTACTTTTAACGTCTACACGACTGTGGCATAGTGGTAATGCGCCTGCCTGTCTGAAGTAGTAGGACTCTGTTCAAAGATTTAATTTTACAACATCGATCGATTACTGCCTTTAATTGCCACTTTTTGCAGGTAGCTGGGGAGGTGGCTATCACTGAGAATTTAGGGCCGTGTGGCTGGTTCTGTCGCCACGGACTCTACAGGCTACGATATGTCCCCCGATGTTTAAAGCAATCCAAGACTGCGAACCTCTGTCTTTTGCCGGAGAGCCCAGTGTTCATAGTCTTTCTGCACTATGGTATTTGCTTGCATCCCAGATATTTTGTCCCACGCTGTCTGGGGCAGATTGTGCATTTCCTGTTTGGAGTGGGCTTCCGAAAATCACTGTGCATTTTGGCTTTTAAACACTCGCTGTAGGCATGATACTTCGAGCAGTATCTGCAAATATCCTGCTTGCTGAGACATGTTGTGCTGGAATGTCAGGCCTTCTAGCAATGTGAGCATTGCAATATTGGCGGTACATACGGATCAGGTCTTTGTGTCCGAGAATAAACCCACCGTCTTCTTTACAAGCATATCGTAAGAGTCAATTAATTAGACAGTTCCTTCGAGGTCGGTGTGCATTTGCATGAAAAGCAAGGAACAAAGAGTATACTTATAAACAAGCTAGATCTGTAAAAAGGATGTTCACCCAAAACTTAAATTCTGGAAGGAGACCATGGGACCATGGCTGTTTTGTTTTCCTAGCGGTACGCAATGGTACGCAATACCGTCACCTTTTTAGGCATTATGTTTTCATCACTTCTGTAATAAACATTTTGTGAAAAGTAACAACTTAGGTCCTTCTCGTATATGCAGTAGTGGAAACCACCGACGTATCACACAATGGAACAAACCATCTGACTGACTTCAACAGAGCGACCACAATAGCAGATACATTATGATAATTATTTTATCAGAATATATAATGAGGAAAGCAACCAATGGCAAGACACTATAATCCTGCAAAATGAATAGCAACAGACTAACCAATCAGCAGTAAGATGACGGCCCTACAAACAACATGCTGAAAATTTGCTCGACAGACATGAAAGGCTAGAATTACCAACACTAAGAAACACGCAATGAAATAACAGCATGAACAGGATCCATAAGTATAATTGATGCTATCTAGGAGAGGTTAGCTCCCTAGGTAGCGGTTGAACTTGGCCAATTCAGATGGTTGATGATGATTATAGTACCAGCACCTTTGGTTCCAGGAGAAAAAACGCTTTGAACAACATTAACGTTCAGAAGTGGACGAATGACCAGAACTTTCCACCGAAGTTTACAGCCGCTGAACTTGAATACGTCGTTTCTTACTCGATCTCTTCTAGTTTTATTCACAGCCTGTGAGGTGAGATGTTTGAGAATGGCTGTGATTAGAACCAGAAGAGACCGAGTGAGAGACGACGTGATCACAAGAACTGTTGAAACAACATCCATCGTAAAATTTATTGAGAAACAATGAAGGGAATGGTTTGGCCATCTAATGAGAATGAAACCAACGATGCCAGCAGCAAGAGCGTACAACCTGAAAATCGAAACATGAAGAGGCAGGGGAAGAATGAGAAGAATATAGAGTGAACGAGTCTTTGACACCTTGAGACTGCATAATATCACGGCATATCAGGCAACCGAGGGCGACCTGGCTCGGCTGCTGATCGTCTGATGAACTGCGGCATAAGCGGAGATTGACGAAAAAAGAAAAGAAGAAGAAGAAGAACACGAACAAGTACTCTAATTATATCCTAAATTCGTTTGTTTTGCAAGACAAGACCGGGCTTACCGACTGCTGTGTGGCGTTGTCATACAACAACACCCTAGGTAGGTTGGTCTTCAGCGATCGGCCATGTTTCCACCTCTTGCCGTAGTTGGGCAGAATTGCAGGCGGCCTTTGCATGTAGCTTAATTTGCTGGGCTGGCTTGCTTGTGAGTTTGGGCTTGTTGCTTGTGGGCTTCGGTTTATTGCTTGTGGGCTTGGATTTTTTGCATGTGAAGCACCAGCTGTGGGCTTTGCTGGAGAATCAAACTCTGCCATTTGACGTATGTTGACTACTCTACCTTGTGCTTGTTTTTAAAAGGGTAGGAAATTATAGGGAAGAGAAAAAAGGGGTTAAAAAAGAAAAAAATAGTTTATGTCAGCTTTACAAAGTCGATCACAATGAACAAACAAATACGTTACAGCCATTAGCCTCCAAAAGCACATAAAGAACAACACAGCACACATACACAAATATGCACTAACTAAAAAGTGACTACATAGTACTCTAATATACTAAATAAATAATACTCATCTGTGTCCCTGGCGAAAAACTTCGTTCAAGACGATAAACAAGACAGGTACTTGCCTATAAATCGTCCCCGCGCGGACGAGAAGCGAAAACGAGTCGGTATACCTGGGTAAAAGGCGGAGTAGACGCCAACAGATACAACAGCGTTCACTGAGTGTCTAAAGGGGAAGGGAGGGGTTGGCCAATATAGCGTAACCAGGGTTGTGTCGTTGAGATAACACTAGTACAATCGCATGGAACAAAGGTGGAGCCTGTGCAAGCATACAAATACCAACAGACAGACAGACGGGCGGACAGGCAGGCAGGCAGACAGGCATGCTAATAGACAGATATATAGATAGATTAGATAGATAGATAGATAGATAGATAGATAGATAGATAGATAGATAGATAGATAGATAGATAGATAGATAGATAGATAGATAGATAGATAGATAGATAGATAGATAGATAGATAGATAGATAGATAGATAGATAGATAGATAGATAGATAGATAGATAGATAGATAGATAGATAGATAGATAGATAGATAGATAGATAGATAGATAGATAGATAGATAGATAGATAGATGGATAGATGGATAGATGGATAGATGGATAGATGGATAGATGGATGGATGGATGGATGGATGGATGGATGGATGGATGGATGGATGGATGGATGGATGGATGGATGGATAGATAGATAGATAGATAGATAGATAGATAGATAGATAGATAGATAGATAGATAGATAGATAGATAGATAGATAGATAGATAGATAGATAGATAGATAGATAGATAGATAGATAGATAGATAGATAGATAGATAGATAGATAGATAGATAGATAGATAGATAGATAGATAGATAGATAGATAGATAGATAGATTGATTGATTGATTGATTGATTGATTGATTGATTGATTAGATAGATAGACAAATCGATGGAATGACAGATGGCTATACTCGTGGATGGATATAATTTTAGATGCCAATATGAAATCAGGTTAAAAACAAGGGTCTCGTGACACTGCTTCTGTATTAGTGTCAGCTAGGAAATAGAAACAGTAAGGGTGATTGTTATTCAAAGTATCAGTCGAGCTGCGCCCAGGACTGGTAAAAACCAGAATGTAACTGGATGGACAAGGACAAATAGCATTGATGGATGGTGGGGTGAGTGGACGAGTGGATGGTGAGATAGATGGGTGAGTAGATGAATGGATGGGATAAAGGATGGCTATATTAGTGGAGGAATGGAATTGTAGATAGATGGATGGATCGGCCTCAGTGTGTGATAATATATAAAAATCATATAAAAACAAGGGTCACGTGATAAGATGCTTCTCTTCTACTGCCAGCTATCAAATAGAGACAGTAAGGATGCTTGTTATACAAAGTTATCAGTCGAGCCAAACCGTAAAACTGGTAAAAAACCAGAATGTAAAGGAGCGATGGAAGGATAAATGGGAAAAGGGCATGAGTGGATAGTGGAGTGAATGGATGAGTGGATCGTGGGATAGATGGGTGGCTAGATGAATGGATGGAAAGATGGAAGACTATATTCGTAGTTGAATGCAATGATAGATGGATTGATGGATGGATCGGCCTATATGTGAAATGAGGTAAAAAACATGGGTCTAGTGACATAGTGCTTTTCTCTTACAGTCAGCTATCAAATAGAGACAGTAAGGGTGATTTTTATACAAAGTATCAGTCGAGCCCAAGCAGAAAGCTGGTAACAACCAGAAAGAGGGGGGGGCGGTGGAAAATAGCCTGAGTGGATGATGGGATAAATGGGTGGGTAGATGAATGGGTGGGATGATGGCTATGTTCGTGGATATATGCAATAGTAGAATAATGGATAGATGAGCCTTAATGTATGCTAATATATTAAATCATGTAAAAACAAGGGTCTCCTTATGGGATGCTTGTCTCTTACTGTCATCTAGTAAGTAAAGACAGTATTGTCATTATCTACAGTTAATATTTAAAAACATTAAATATTTTGAGCTTTAGTTATCACTACACTCGACATTTGTAAACGAAAATTTGGGACAGTCTTTTTTTTTCTTCTTCTTCTTCTTTCTCTGTTTCTTCTTCTTCTCCTCCTTTTTCTTCTTTTTCTTCTTCTTCTTCTTCTTCTTCTTCTTCTTCTTCTTCTTCTTCTTCTTCTTCTTCTTCTTCTTCTTCTTCTTCTTCTTCTTCTTCTTCTTCTTCTTCTTCTTCTTCTTCTTCTTCTTCTTCTTCTTCTTCTTCTTCTTCTTCTTCTTCGTCTTCTTCCTCTTCTTCTTCTTCTTCTTCTTCTTCTTCTTCTTCTTCTTCTTCTTCTTCTTCTTCTTCTTCTTCTTCTTCTTCTTCTTTTTCTTCTTCTTTTTCTTCTTCTCCTTTTTCTGTTTCTCCCTCCTCCTCTTTCGTTTTCACAAAACCCTGAAATGGTCGCTTTTTACGATGTGCTTGTAAAGGAGCAGTTCGTCTCTTTTTTTTTTTTTAAATCAAAATTGTGCCCTAAGACACACACGGGGAACATATATCTCTTAATATGCACATAATCATAACACATGTCACTGTAAATATATGCAGGTTCATCTTGCATGTGCACATATCTCTCTTTAATGGCACTGGGGAATTTGCGACGGTCAACAGAAATTAACACTAATAATAAACTTACAGTTTGTGCCAAAACAGTACTGTTGTCTGAAACGGAAACATGGCGAACGACTAAGGCAATTACTAACAATCTGCAAACATTCATTAACTGGTGCCCGCGCCGAATAGGGGGGAATTACATGGTGTTGTCTAATCACTAATGCAGCGCTTTTAGGAGAGAACTAAACAACCTCCAGTGGTCCAGGAGCTGAAGAGAAGACCCTGGCTTTAGATAGGACACGTTGAGATACTGAAAATACACTACACGTGTGTTTATAGATCTGCTCATACTTAAAATACACTACACTTGTGTCTATAGATCTGCTCATACTTTAAATACACTACACTTGTGTTTATAGATCTGCTCATACTTTAAATACACTACACTTGTGTTTATAGATCTGCTCATACTTAAAATACACTACACTTGTGTTTATAGATCTGCTCATACTTTAAATACACTACACTTGAGTTTATAGATCTGCTCATACTTAAAATACACTACACTTGTGTTTATAGATCTGCTCATACTTTAAATACACTACACGTGTGTTTATAGATCTGCTCATACTTTAAATACACTACACGTGTGTTTATCGATCTGCTCATACTATAAATACACTACACGTGTGTTTATAGATCTGCTCATACATTAAATACACTACACGTGTGTCTATCGATCTGCTCATACTATAAATACACTACACGTGTGTTTATAAATCTGCTCATACTTTAAAAACACTACACGTGTGTTTATCGATCTGCTCATACTATAAATACACTACACGTGTGTTTATCGATCTGCTCATACTATAAATACACTACACGTGTGTTTATCGATCTGCTCATACTTTAAATACACTACACGTGTGTTTATCGATCTGCTCATACTTTAAATACACTACACGTGTGTTTATAGATCTGCTCATACTATAAATACACTACACGTGTGTTTATAGATCTGCTCATACTATAAATACACTACACGTGTGTTTATAGATCTGCTCATACTATAAATACACTACACGTGTGTTTATAGATCTGCTCATACTATAAATACACTACACGTGTGTTTATCGATCTGCTCATACTTTAAATACACTACACGTGTGTTTATCGATCTGCTCATACTTTAAATACACTACACGTGTGTTTATAGATCTGCTCATACTATAAATACACTACACGTGTGTTTATAGATCTGCTCATACTATAAATACACTACACGTGTGTTTATAGATCTGCTCATACTATAAATACACTACACGTGTGTTTATAGATCTGCTCATACTATAAATACACTACACGTGTGTTTATAGATCTGCTCATACTATAAATACACTACACGTGTGTTTATCGATCTGCTCATACTTTAAATACACTACACGTGTGTTTATCGATCTGCTCATACTATAAATACACTACACGTGTGTTTATCGATCTGCTCATACTTTAAATACACTACACGTGTGTTTATCGATCTGCTCATACTATAAATACACTACACGTGTGTTTATAGATCTGCTCATACTATAAATACACTACACTTGTGTCTATAGATCTGCTCATACTATAAATACACTACACTTGTGTCTATAGATCTGCTCATACTTACAATACACTACACTTGTGTCTATAGATCTGCTCATACTTAAAATACACTACACTTGTGTCTATAGATCTGCCTATACTTAAAAAAAAACTACGCATGTGTCTATAGGTCTGCTCATACTTAAAATACACTGCACTTATGTCTATAGATATGCTTATACTTAAAATACACTACACTTGTGTCTATAGATCTGCTCATACTTAAAAATACACTTGTGTCTATAGATTTGCTCATACTTAGATACAGCATTTTAAATGTATGAATAATACTTATACGCAATCTCTATAAATATGAGTAAGTTCATAATGCATTTCCACAGTTTTTATAAATCTGCACTCCCTTAAGTACATATCAACATCATCATCAAGTGCCCTACCAGCTGGCGTAGGCCTTCATGCATCTCCACATATCTCGGTATCTGATGTACTGGATCAATTCCACTGATGATATTCCACCATGCCACTGTCTCAAGCAGTCTACCATAAGTTCTCTTGTTCTGCCTCTGCCTCTTCTACCAGTGATCTTTCCAGTCGTCACGATATTTTCCAGTTCTTCTTTCTCATCACATGACGAAAAAACATTTTTTGGTCTCCTTCTCATTGTTGTATATATTGATGGATTTTCATTGATCATTTCTATTCAATTATTGTTAGTTATTCTGGCAGTCTATTGTATTCTCAACATTCTTCTCAAGAATCACCTCTCAGCTGCCTCCAAAAGTTTCCTAAGCTCGATGTAACATTTCAGTACTCGTTTTCTGATGTTTAATGAGAGTGATTTATTACATAAGATACACCTCATTTTCTGCAATGCTGTTTTTACCTAACCAATTATATTCCTAATTTCTGCCACAAATCGTCCATCTGATGTTATGGATGTCCCCAAATGCTTGAATTTATTGACATTACATATGCACATCTATTATTCTGCTGGGGCGGAGGGGGGGGGGGGCTGAGGGGTCTCAGGGCATGGCGTCCGCGTAGAGTGCTGGAGATCCCTTGTTCAGGCCCCGGTGGGGCTTGGATTTTTTTTTCCACGGGGGCTTCTAGTAATTACACCTGGTCTCTGGGTAGTAAGATCGGACACCCGTGTGTATTGTTGCGCACGTAACAAATCCCTTGGCAGTTGGAAATCGAAAACATTAGCCTAACGAAGCTGCCCTGGCAAAATTTGGAGTTAACAAATCAATGCAAAGTATTTCAGGATTTCAGTAAAATATCTTTGCAGTGGAATTCATGCACTGCGCTAAGTTGTTTAATCAGGTTTGAGTTAAAGTAGAACGGAGCACTTATGGGCTACTACACTTGTGCCGTGATGTTGATCCCTTGTATAAACTTTATAAATCTGCTCTTACATTAAAAACACGGGCACTTGTATGATAAATCTATTCAATATTAAAATACCCCGTGACACTGCACATAAGTATAGCCGTAAAACTACGTCAGGACGCTTTACAATAGATGAAAACAAAGGGCAATAGACCGACAGGGAAACATGTGGGAGGATAAGGTTTAAAGATGGACGAACAAAAGTCTGACAGAGTGTACAGACATGTATTAAGACAGCACATTATAGATCCATGACTGACTGACTGACTTTCTACCCCACCAGGACATCACACAAGTGATAAACACCCGATGACACAATGTGTCACCATGAGGATGAGGATCACCATGGAGAGGTCCCAGAAAGCGCGTTCAGCCTTTAGGTCATATTTATGGCCAGGCTATAGAAGCCAGAGTAGGGCTTCAAAAAACGAAAAATTTCATCCTAGAAAGGACGACAAATGTACTAATATAGATCCATTCAAGCCAACCTTCCTTGAGAAAATGGCATCTGACTGTTTGACAGGTTTACAAACTGTACATATTAAAATAATGCAAAGTCGCACTTTAAGTTACACAGCACGTTGTCACTGTGTCATTATTATTATTTTTAGTATAATTATTATTAACATTGATATTAATATTATTATTGCTGATATGATTATTATTGTGCATTATATTTAGCGTGTCGGCTCTGTGGCTAAGTCGATGCGAACACTTCGAAATGCCGAGAATGCCGGGTTCGATCCCAGCTGGGGGCCATGCGCCTAACGTTGGTATCGACAGTGGTATCAAGAAAGCTGACCGTCCAGAAGCAATGGCAAACTACTGGACGTAAATTTTCCTACAAAAACCACATAACAGCCAGGGGTTATTGGGCTTGGTTCTGCAACGTCCTGTAAAGGATACGCAACTAACCTAATATTTAGCGTATCGCCTTGGAGTTGGAGACTGGACGCCTGCCTGCGGATCAGAGAGTCGTGGATTCGGGTCCTGACGAAGCCAGAGTGTTTTTTTTTAAATGACCTTGGCTCCCAGGTGGATCCAGTCTTGAGTGGGTACCAGGTGCAGACCCGGGAAGTAAAGGCGGCTGGCGTGATGCCATAAAGTGCCGATGGTCTATAAAAATATAGGTCTTGCCTTATGTGCCCTATACGCCAAATACCCCACAAGGAGTGGAAAAGCGTCTTTTACTTTTTATGATATTAAGATGTATATATAATGCAGTTATACTAAATCTGATTTTGAAACTAAGTAATCAGTGTCATCTTGTGAAACAGGGCACAAATTCTTACACTAAAAAAAAACTATCGGTAAGGATTCCTGTTGCGAACAAACCTTTAACATAGGATACATTCGGCTATGTAAAAACAAAAATCCGAAAGTGGCAAACAGAAAATATACCTACGAACCTTTGTAGTGGCGCCAGTTCCAGGTCTGGGCGGTGTTTATACAAAACTGCAGCCGGGAAACTTGGCCTAGTTTGACAGTGAATGATTACGTGATCTCATATTTCGCATGCTCCCGAGAAATAGAAGTGCTTCTTGACTGCTTTCATTGTGATATCCAATCTTTGCTTTGTGTATTTGGGTGCAGAGCACTAACGTTGTTTACATATATATATATATATATATATATATATATATATATATATATATATATATATATATATATATATATATAACCCTCAACGTTTATCATAGAGAAACAATCGAATTAGATCCTAATAGCAGACACTATATGTGCATTCGTGTAAGTATGTTTATACGGAATAATTCCGCCACTGTCTTCTATTTCTTCGTGTTCATAGACTGTAGACTCTGACAAAAAGTTTTGGCTGTCCATCTACTTCTAAAATTTAGTCTTATTCGCCGTTTTACTTTTCCTTTCCGAAATCAAAGGTGCGGGCACTCACCACAAATTGTTTCCACTTAGATTGTCTTTCCTCGTGTGGGTTCCAGTGCCCTATTATAGGGGGCGGAGGAAAGAATAGACCCGTTGCCTAGCCAAAAAGCATGCTGTAAGAATCGACTTATTACTAGTTTCCTTCGAAGTCGGGGTGCATCTGCCTGAGAGGCAATGAACCAGCAGTCTGCATACAAAATGAGTCAGATCTGTAAAACGGATGCACACGCAACACTCAGGTTCTGGAACAGGACTGCTGGTGAACGTGAACAAGAAGAAGAAGAAACAGATTGCCTTGAAAAGAGGCCAATTACTGAATTCGAACCTAAAATATTCTGGCAGACAGGCAAGGGTCTGGGCCGCACATTACCTTGCTTAGTTGTTTTAGCCCCAGAAAAATCATTGATGATGATGATAATGATGACGATGTTCAACCTACCAGGACATAACACCGAGCGATAAACACCCGGTGACCCAAAATGCCACTATTCGGATGAGAATACCGGGGGACAGGTTACAGAAACCCTGTTCATCCCATAGGGCCAAATCAGAACCCCCGGCAACAGAAAAATGCGTCTGACACTGGGACGCAGGTATGTAACATTGCTGATGCCCAAATGAGGTAATGACAGCAACGAAATTATGAACATGCTCCATTCACAAGACCTAAATACGCAACTCTTGTAGGAGTTTGGAGTGCTGCTGGTTGTTTGACTAAAGTCAAGAGGATTGTCTTAATTGCACCAGGTTTGATCCCATATAGCTCTCTCTCTCTCTCTTTCTTTCTCTCTTTCTTTCTCTCTTTCTCTCTCTCTCTCTCTCTCTTTTTCTCTCACTCTCTGTCTTTCTCTCTCTCTCTCTCTCTCTCTCTCTCTCTTTCTTTTTCTCTCACTCTCTGTCTTTCTCTCTCTCTCTCTCTCTCTCTCTCTCTCTCTCTCTCTCTCTCTCTCTCTTTCTGTCTCTCTCTCTCGGAGAATCATCCTGCCGACAGCATCGCAAAAATCACAAACTCTGTAGCTCTGGCAAAGATCCCCAGGGATCCCGACGCAGCCGGGAAATTAACCCATGACCTTCCGAGCGTGAGGCAAACGGCTTGACCACTTGGCCACGAAGAACCCTTAGACACTAGGTCCTGTGTAAACAAAGAATGCAGAAGCATAATAATATTCGACTGCTGCGAATGATTGAATCCGGTCAAACATAGTGCAATGCTGACCACATCACCCACCAAGTGCCGATCGGTCTATAAAAATATAGGTCGAACCCTATATGCCCAGTACGCATACAGACGTGGAAAACAGTCCTTTACTTGTGTACTTACTTACAAACATAGAACGTAAAAGAGTTAACTTACTTTCCAGTTCAAGCAACGATTCCGGGCCCAAATAGAGCGGGATTTGGCTTTCACGGTGTGTTTTACTCATTGTTCTTAGCGACACTAGGTAAATTCTAGCCTTCTCGAACTTCAAGCACAAGATGAATTTACTTCAGTTGTCAGCGTTGACGACTGAAAAGAAGGATCGACCGCAAAATCTTAACAGTTCTGAAAACACGAGACGTAGGATGCAGTCTCTCGTGGGACGTAGGCTGTATTTGTGGGGTTGGGGTGGTGGAGGGGTGAGGGTAGGTTAGGGCCAGTTCTAGATTTTCTGAGGTCGTTAAAAGTCGTTACATCCTATAAAACAGAGAAGGCGTCATCGCTGGTGGCAGCGTCGTAGACAAAACAACCGAATATCCCTGTAACAGAGAGTCGCAAGTGTTAAAGGTCAGCAAGCATGAATAAACGGCCAATCACGGTGTGCCTGAGCCTGGGGTCGTAAGTTGTACCTACTGTTCCTTACTTACATCTTTATGTCACGCTGAAAATAGACTGCACGAGAATCGTCTACTAGCAAAACTAGACTGTCCCAGCATCGTCTACTAGCAAAACTAGACTGCACAGAATCGTATACTAGCAAAACTAGACTGTCCCAGCATCGTCTACTAGCAAAACTAGACTGTCCCAGAATCGTCTACTAGCAAAACTAGACTGTCCCAGAATCGTCTATAGCAAAACTAGACTGTCCCAGAATCGTCTACACGCAAATTTTACTGGTGAATAATTTGTCAAGTAAGACCCACTCAACAAACAACAACAACATAAAAAAATTCCGCATTGTTTACTGAAAGGAAATCGTATATCCCACTTCAAAAAATGCGAATGGAAGGTGCATATCAAGTCACACACAAACTTGGACGCTTCTGGTTTCAATACGGCCGTCAGTGTCGTAAATGCGAAGATTTCTCATTGCAACCTGGCACCTGAAAACGCTGAGAATATTATCGTCTTCTTCTTTGCTTTCGGTTTCGTATGGTCAGGGCAGACAGCTGGGCAACCTCTATGAACTCGCATGTAAGCTTCATTAGCGACCGGGTGGCCTACTGGCTTGCCGGTAGACGACTTTGTCGTCGGCCAGGATTTTTTGTTGTTGGGTCTGTCTTCTTTGCATCAGCGCTGCTGGCGTCCTTTTTTGGTGGCGTGCAATACTAAGCAATTTTATATGGCGCACATAAAGTAGTCACAATTATAACCTAAAGCTCCCGCTTTGGGGATGCTGGTGGAAGGTGAAAATTTTGTGTTTCTTAGCAAAACATCGTAATGCATGTAAGCCGCAGGTCCTTCGTGGTTCCACACAGCTCGCTCTGCACACTTTGCTACTGCTGCCAACAGTATGTCGCTAACATAGAAGTCATCCAGCCTGTTCGAACCATAATCAAGACAGATTCATATGATATATGGATTTCATAATAACTGTTATCAAGTGTCTGGTCTGCAGGTGATTTTGTTTTCCTTCTGACTGAAGGGTCAAATAAGAAGATCTAGGGTGCTGAGTGGTCTCGAGGCATGGCGACCGCCTCGAGTATTGGAGGCCCAGGGTTCAGGCCCCAGTGAAGGCTATAATTTTTTCACGTGCATTTCTAGTAATTTTCTCTGGTCTCTGGGCAGTAAGATTGGACACCCGTGTGTATTGATCCGCACTAAAAAAAAACTTCCTTGGCATTTCGAAATCGAAAAGAGTAGCCCAACGGCGCTGCCCTGGCAGAATTTTGATTTGAAAATCTGCCTAAAGTATTTCAGGATCCTCGCCGGTGCTGCGAAGTTTGTGCACTGCGCTGAGATTCTTCGGACACAGGCTTGAGTTAGAAGTAGAACGGAGCACATATGGATTACTTCCCTTATGCCATGATGTTGATCCATTCTATAAATCTAAACCTAAGAAATCAAGACATAAACTAGTCCTTGAGAGGCAGAAATTATCAAATTGTCCAGCAGTCGGCAGATAAAAAAGTAAAAAAAAAAGTAAAGGATCCTTTTGCACGCCTTAAGGCGTATAGGGCATATAGGGCTAGACCTATATTTGTATAGACAAATCGGCACAAGATGGGTGATGCGGTCGGTATCACGCCGGCCGCCTTCACTTTCCTGGGACTGCACCCGGTACCTATTCTAAGCTGAGTCGATCTAGGAGCCAAAGTCATTTTTTTTTTAAGTCCAGATCCGCCAGGGAGCGAACCCACGACCTTCCAATCCTCGGCGAGCGACTAGGCGCTCGGCCACGGCGACTCCCAGTCGGCAGATATGTCATACATAATACTGCAGTGGCTCTGCTCTGGGGAACGTTACTTTGTGCAGTCAAATTGCCCCTGTCTCCTTTAGACACGTGTCTTCTTCGTTCTTTCATTTTCTTTTCTGTCTTTCTCACTATCAGTAGTTTTTAGGCAAGCAGGTCACATGCGTCTATGGAGTCTGTGAAGGGACCATTGTCTTCCATTGTTCCTCACATCTTGTTTTCCATTAGAATGCCAGCCGGTCAAACGTGGCATCCTTCTACTGCATGTATAGTTGAAATGAGCTGATTCAAGAACCGAAATTGCAGAACTCAGTGCATTCCTATAAGCGCTCTGTCCCCATCTTCAGCAGACAGCGCAGAGTTCCAGTACCAGTGGTTCCAGTAGCAGACTGTGTGTATTATATTGCATGTTTGTAGCTCACAATTTCAGTATTCTGTTTTGCTTGTCCAAAGTTCTGAATCCTCAATCGTGTCTCTTCAAGAAAGTTATCACTAGGACACATTCAGGGTTCAAGGAGCAGATCAGTCTCAATGACACATGGAGTTCCACAAGGCGGAGTTCTGTCCCTAATTCTTTTCCTAGTTTACATTAACGACATAAAATCAACCCTCTGTAATGGAGTTCAAGCCGTTATGTATGCCGATGATCTGGCGCTACTGAGTTCAGAGGAGGACACTGAAAAAGCACAGACAAGGCTTCAAGAATCCCTCGGAACTCTAGAGAGGTGGTCCAATAGCTGGTACATGCCTGTAAATGGGGCAAAAACCACACACACCATTTTCAGTCTCTCTACCAAACCCCAGAAAGTTTC
>CAJHNH020002376.1:72500-111310 GCA_905116865.2 Candidula unifasciata | reverse complement strand
GTTCCAGGGAAGAAAAAAATAGCACTTCTAAGGAGAAAATTCTAGAGAAAATCTAGAAAAACAAGGTTTTATTTAAAAAACAAACAAACAGTGACGCCCTTGACAACTTGCATTTCGCATTCTGGGGACAAACAAATAATTGACCCTTTGAACTTCCGGGACCAGGCAGCCGGTGTCCACCCAACGCTCCAGTGTCCAGGGTCCATCCGGTGTCCAGGGTCCATCCGGTGTCCAGGGTCCATCCGGTGTCCAGGGTCCAGGGTCCAGCCAGTGTCCAGTGTCCAGGCTGTGACGTCTACGGTTGGTGCGGCGCATACAATACTACTGCTATAGGCTACTGTTATGTAACAGTTAGATGCTGCCAAGGTTTAGCGGTTATAGGCTACTGTTATGTAGTGGTTATAGGCTACTGTTATGTAGTGGTTATAGGCTACTGTTATGTAGTGGTTATAGTCTACTGTTATGTAGCGGTTAGATGCTGCCAAGGTGTAGCGGTTATAGGCTACTGTTATGTAGCAGTTATAGGCTACTGTTATGTAGCGATTATAGGCTACTGTTATGTAGCGGTTATAGGCTACTGTTATGTAGCAGTTATAGTCTACTGTTATGTAGCGGTTAGACGCTGCCAAGGTGTAGCGGTTATAGGCTACTGTTATGTAGCGGTTATAGGCTACTGTTATGTAGCAGTTATAGTCTACTGTTATGTAGCGGTTAGACGCTGCCAAGGTGTAGCGGTTATAGGCTACTGTTATTTAGCGGTTATAGGCTACTGTTATGTAGCGGTTGTAGGCTACTGTTATGTAGCGGCTATAGTCTACTGTTATGTAGCGGTTATAGTCTACTGTTAGGTAGCGATAAGACGCTGCCAAGGTGTAGCGGTTATAGACTACTGTTATGTAGCGGTTATAGCCTACTGTTATGTAGCCGTTATAGGCTACTGTTATGTATCGGTTATAGGCTACTGTTATGTAACAGTTAGATGCTGCCAAGGTGTAGCGGTTATAGGCTACTGTTATGTAGCAGTTATAGGCTACTGTTATGTAGCGGTTATAGTCTACTGTTATTTAGCGGTTAGACGCTGCCAAGGTGTAGCGGTTATAGGTTACTGTTATGTAGCACTTATATGCTTGTCTGCGGATAGAGAGCCGTACTTTCTTCAAAAGTGATATTTCCTATCTAGGTATGGTACTGGGAAGTAAAGTCGACCGCCTTGCTATTGACCACGTATATGCTACTACACATCTGTATTGCATAGGCCAACTATACATGTAGGTATCTGCTGTTCTGTAACGACAAGAAGCTTGCCTACCGATCTTAAGGTCTTGGGTTTAGGCCCTAAGGTTGTGTTTTTTTTTTTTCACTCTTCAGAAACTACCTTGGTTCCTAAAACGACCCAACCTTAAATGGGTACTAGGTAAAATCATGGGAAGTAAAGGCGGCCGGTATGATGTTAACCATATCACCCACCGAGTTTGGTCTATAAAATTTAGGTCTAGCCCTACGTGCCCAATATGCCTGAAGGTGTATAAAATGGTCCTTTAACCACACATTTAAAGAAGGAAACAAATATTACATAGACACAGCACTATTGCATTTTACGGAATGCACAAAATGTGACTTGGTATGTAATACACAGACAACACTTTGTGGCAAAAGCGGGGAGGGGGGATTGGGAAGGGAAGAATCCGGGGAAAACTGAGTGTGAGATCCCTACCTAAAACTGTACCTTTCTATTTTAATCCTCAGACTCACTGAGATACATTCGACAAGGGTGTCATATTTATTATGATATCCCTAACTTATGCAACAGCGTTACTTCAGGTCTTCATGTCTGGAAAATAACCAGTGACTCTGCAAGGAGAAAAAAATAAGAATTTTGAGAGCATGCATCTTCCCTGTGGCTACATACGGATGTGAGTCGTGGACTATCTCTCAGTCCTTAAGAAAGAGATAGGGGCTTTTGAGCTGACATGCTATAGAAAGATTCTCAGAATATCTTGGACAAAGAAGATGAGAAATATTGACATTTTAAAAGATCTGAACATCAAGGAAGATTGGCTAATAAACAGCATCCTTTCTCAAAAGCTGAAATATTGTGGTCATATCAAGCGCCACGACGGATTGGAAAAAAATTATAGTAGAAGGCATAGTACCAGGAAGGAGGGGCAAAAAAAGGGGGGGGGGCGACACGAAGATGGACACAGGATATAAGTGACTCCTTGAGTGTGAAAGTGCATGAGGCGGGAGAACTGGTGAGAGACCGAGTTTCTTTCAGTCAGACTGTGATGAGAGCGACGTTCTGCAAAGGACCTGCTAAATGATGAAGATGATACGGACTCTACTCTCTGCACTAGGCAACCGGTGTAAAGTAGCTATGCAGTGAAAACCGTCCCACTGTGGAGTTTCAGAAAATGAAAAAGCTGATAAACTAGCTAAAAGTTAGTTAGTTGCGTATTCTTTACAGTTTTTATAAGGAGTAGAAAATTATAGGGAAGAGAAAAAGTTGGTGAGAAACAACAATTAGTTTATGTTAGCTTTACAAAATCGATCACAATAAACAAACAAAGGACGTTGCGGCGATTAGCCTTCATCAGCACATAAAGGACAACACAGTACACATACACAAATAGGCTCTAACTATGAAGTGACTACATAGGGCTCTAATGTATAGAATAAACGATACACTGCCGTATTCTTTACAGGGCGTTGCAGAACCAACCCGAGCATGTTTTAGCTGTTGTGGGTTTTTTCTAGGCAAAAGTAGTTTGCCATTGCCGCTGGACGGTCGGCTCCCCGATACTACTGTCGAAACCAGCGCACGGCGCAAGGCCCGCAGCTGGGATCGAACCCGGCATTCCGGCATTACAAAGATCGTTCGCAACGCCTAAGCCACAGACGCCAGCAAATGAAAGTGCAAATGAAAAACAGCCTCAAGTACCAGTTTCTTATCAGCAGAAAACCACCAAAACCGGCATAAGGCGATACCATATCGACAGACCAGGACAAGTTATTATTCTACGCTTTAGAAAAGGACACAATCAACTTCGCAGCCACATGTACACACAATTTAATACTGGCGAATCAGCCATGTGCACATGTGGACTGGCACATGAGGCAACAGATCACATCCTCCTAGACCAAAACTTCTGGCAAAGTGAGACATTGGTTGAAGCCAAACTTTAAGGGTCGCAAAGTGAGTTACAAAAGACAGTGAAGCGCATACTAAAGACAACATTTCAGATATATATAATTTATTTCAAGTGAACGAAAGAAGAAGAAGTAATTATGCGTAGCATTCCAGTGAAGGGGTCCGTAAGTCTCTTAAAAAATTTATTTGTATTTTGGATTCTGTCTTTCCTAAAGGACCTAATGTCCAACACAGTCCTAATTTTAGAAATTTCGAGTTACGTCTCCCTCTGTAACCCCTCTCATCCCACCCCCCTTTTTTTCCCCCAACCTATCCGACTTCTCATGGTCGTTTCCGGTCCAAGAGTATCAACTGTTCAGAAACGTAAATATGTTGATATATGCCTGCTCCCAAAACTCGGTAATTTTAAGTATTAACAGAGTATTAATGTTCATAGTTATTTCGTTGTTTGTATGCGTTACATGCTGATGACGGCTTTCTGGTTAGGTTAAAGTTAGTCTACCCAAACAAAGTAGGTCAAGTTTGATTCACAAGTGTGTTGGGCTTGTCTATTTTCCTACAGGTTTCGGGTGTGCCGCTCTGTTGTTTGCTTTCTGTGTTGTCTTGCATTTGTTTTTATTCCGAGAAAGAGAATGCATGTGACTTAGATTGCAGCACTCTCTAGGGAGTTGTGTTAGACCCAGTTTGTCCATGTTTTTGGAGTGTTAAAAACGTTGCATGCTGAAATATACATCATGCGATTTCAACGGCATTGCTGAAAACCCCCGTAACCTTGTACCAACGAAAAGTGGCTCAATTTCTACCAATCCGAAGTGAGCTAAAGTGTAAATGAATGGGATCTGGTGAGTGAAACATTATTTTTATCGGCTTTCTTGCAGCAACGTGTGTTTATCGTAAAAGAGGTATTCTGAATCTGACTTATTCTACTTCTCGCCTGGGTTGACATTTTTTTTTTTCTCTCCAGTATCTCCGAAACCAATGCATTTATTATTTTTTCAAGGAGTGTTTCTATTAATTCTTAAATAAATCTTTTTACTCACAGTAAGGTGCAGATGTCTGATGACCGTACGGCATACCAGTAGAACTGTGAATAGAATTTCGTCCAGCGTCTTTACCGCCTATGAGAAATCTTTGGAAATTACTGAACATCTGAGCGAGCTTCTCAGCCGTATTGTAACAGGTTCAACTCAGAATCAAGTTTCTTGTCTCATTATAACTAGACTGGATGGAAATGCTTCACTTTCCGGAAAAAACATCGACAAAAGAAAAAGAAAGAGAAAGAAAAGACGGAAGAAAGGAAGAGCGAAAGAAAGAAAGAAAGAAAGAAAGAAAGAAAGAAAGAAAGAAAGAAAGAAAGAAAGAAAGAAAGAAAGAAAGAAAGAAAGAAAGAAAGAAAGAAAGAAAGAAAGAAAGAAAGAAAGAAAGAAAGAAAGAAAGAAAGAAAGAAAGAAAGAAAGAAAGAAAGAAAGAAAGAAAGAAAGAAAAGAAAGAAAGAAAAAGAAAGAAAAAGAAAGAAAGAAGAAAGAAAGAAAAAGAAAGAAAGAAAGAAAGAAAGAAAGAAAGAAAGAAAGAAAGAAAAAGAAAGAAAGAAAGAAAGAAAGAAAGAAAGAAAGAAAGAAAGAAAGAAAGAAAGAAAGAAAGAAAGAAAGAAAGAAAGAAAGAAAGAAAGAAAGAAAGAAAGACAGAAAGACAGACAGAAAGACAGACAGAAAGACAGACAGAAAGACAGACAGAAAGACAGACAGAAAGACAGACAGAAAGACAGACAGAAAGACAGAAAGAAAGACAGAAAGAAAGACAGAAAGAAAGACAGAAAGACAGACAGAAAGACAGACAGAAAGACAGACAGAAATACAGACAGAAATACAGACAGAAATACAGACAGAAATACAGACAGAAAGACAGACAGAAAGACAGACAGAAAGACAGACAGAAAGACAGACAGAAAGACAGACAGAAAGAAAAAAAGAAAAAAAAGAAAAAAAAGACAGAAAGACAGAAAGACAGAAAGGCAGAAAGGCAGAAAGGCAGAAAGAAAGAAAGAAAGAAAGAAAGAAAGAAAGAAAGAAAGAAAGAAAGAAAGAAAGAAAGAAAGAAAGAAAGAAAGAAAGAAAGAAAGAAAGAAAGAAAGAAAGAAAGAAAGAAAGAAAGAAAGAAAGAAAGAAAGAACGAAAGAACGAAAGAACGAAAGAAAGAAAGAAAGAAAGAAAGAAAGAAAGAAAGAAAGAAAGAAAGAACGAAAGAACGAAAGAACGAAAGAAAGAAAGGAAAGCAGGGTACCGCTATCACAACTAATCGTCTTTTCTCTCATCAAAATCAAGAAAAACGGATTCTCACACTTTTTCGATGCGACTTAATCCCCCTCACGTAAACATCGGACAAACTGAAACATTACTCTCTGCCCACATGTGAACAAACAGCAGCCATGTTCCATCCGGTTTCAACGGTTCGTGATTACTTCTATAATGTCAGAGAACGCTCAGACAAACGTTCTCCTCTCTGCATTAATTATTCCTTGCCGCTGTTAGCACTGCACAATATTTGGAATAGGCGAGTCTTGCCCATGCACATTGCTAATCAGTTTGCATAAATGTTAATATAAATAAAGCATAAGATATTTTTCCCCAGGCAAAAACAACAAAAAAATTACTTGTCAATGTTGATCACAAAGAATCTTTGCACATTGCGGGAAGCCCATCTTGTTTAATTATTGAAAAACATGTGACATTTATCGGCAAGCTCCCAACTAGAGACATTTAAAACAAAGACGCTCTCCGAGGACGGTCATGTGGAAGCGACGCCACTATCCATCCAATGCTACTTTCATCAAATTTTCATACAGTGACCTTTATTTTTGGGCGTGAGTGTAGTTTGGACTTTAAACGGACTGACCAAATGTCGCGGTATCCTTGTGTTAGTCAGGGCTGCCTGTGGGTAGGAATGGCGTTTGTGTTGATGGAACGAAGTTATAGGAAACGTTTGGAGCAGGGACGGCAAGTAATGAAATGCACGGTTTATGATAAAGCCTATTTAGCTTGCATAAAAGAGATAGTAATTTAGAATTCCCATCTCGTTACAGTCTGGGAATAGACTTCATGTGACGGCTTTCCCAGAATATTGCAGGTCTTTAGGAAACGCCAAATGTCAAATTTCCATCCCGTTTAATGGAGAATATAAATGGCATGATATCCGTTGCAGACGTTTTGAATAATGTTGTCATCCATTTTTTCTGCTTTCTGTCTGTCTATCTGTCTGTCGGTCACTTACATCTCTCTCTCTCTCTCTCTCTCTCTCTCTCTCTCTCTCTCTCTCTCTCTCTCTCTCTCTCTCTCTCTCTCTCTCTCTCTCTCTCTCCACACAAAAGTAACAGTTGTTGAGACGATCAGTGGGCTCTCTTCAAATCATTGGGACTGCAAAAGACAGCTTACCTTTTGTAAGTGAACCGCAGTTTGAGATTTTCTGCACATGAATTGCAGCATACGTGTGGCGTCCAGCTCTGATCTTTTTCTACTATTCTGCAGCCAAAATACAAACTGTATGCTTTTTTAATTACTTTATTTATATTATTATATGTGAGATAAATGTCACCTCACCACATAGATAACAGAAGTTATCAGCGCTGTTCAAACACGGCTTAGACATTTCTAAATATGACACTATTCACAAAGTAACTAGCTAATAATGGCAACATTGTGTCAGAGATAAGATATTTATATACAAAGGTGCAGTAATCTAGGTAGGACTGTATCATACATTTATGGTTACTGTTTTATTGGTCATTAGAAAAAAGTATACAACCGGTAACGACATTCGCCTCATTTGTATAATTTGGCCCTATTGAAGAAAACCAGTTGCGTATATCCTGAAAAACTGGGGGGGGGGGGGGGACACACGTGGTCCAGCTATATTCAGGGCGCCCGGCAAAAGCCAGGTGGGGGGGGGGGAACACTTGTGGTCCAGCTATATTCAGGGCACCCGGCAAAAGCTAGGTTGGAAAGGGGGGGGGGCACTCTTGTGGTCCAGCTATATTCAGGGCCCCCGGTAAAAGCTAGGTTGGGGGGGGGGCACACTTGTGGTCCAGCTATATTCAGGTCCCCCGGCAAAAGCTAGGTTGGGGGGGGGGCACTCTTGTGGTCCAGCTATATTCAGGGCCCCCAGCAAAAGCTAGGTTGGGGGGGGGGGCACTCTTGTGGTCCAGCTATATTCAGGGCCCCCGGCAAAAGCTAGGTTGGGGGGGGGGCACACTTGTGGTCCAGCTATCTTCAGGGCCCCCGGCAAAAGTCAGGTTGGGGGGGGGGGGGGCACACTTGTGGTCCAGCTATATTCAGGGCCCCCAGCAAAAGTCAGGTTGGGGCTTTAAATAACGAAAAATTGCATCCTTCCAGGGAACGACTCTTTATAATATCCGTATCATTTGTTGGTGTACAACACTAAGCCGCGTTAGCACAGCCGATAGGAGACTCGCTTTCAAAACCAGCTGCGACTCGCTGCAACCCACGGCCGGTGTTCAAAATCTGGCGGTTCCCGGGGTTCACAAGAGTTAACACTCTGGATAAATGGAGTTTCTTATCAGATGACCGTACTGGTGGCAGAGCACTTATGGGTTGTAACCGTGTGCAATGACGCTGGTTCATATCTCCCGACTTTACCTTTACCTTTATCCTGAAAAACTAGAGCCAGCCAACATTTTTTAAAGTCATATTCGTTTTCAGCCAAGACAAAATTTAAGATCAGCTACTTTAACTTTCTGTGCCCTCTGGTTGTTGACGAGTGTTATTAGCAGAAGGTCCCGTTTTTTCCGATCAAGATATTCTGGTCACCCTATGTAGAAGTACGTCGGCAGCTGTGGCTTAGGCGTTGCGAACGCGCATCATGCGGAGCTCGATTCCAACTGCAGACGATTTGGCAGCAGACCGCCTTGGTTTGGTTTTGATAGCGGTATCGAGAGCCGATGGTGCGGTAGCAATGGCAAACTATGGGACATACATTTGCCTAGAAAAACCTCAACAGCCAACAATAACCAAAAAAAAAAAAAAAAACAATGCTGAGAGTTAGTTCTGCAACATCGTGTAATGGACACGCAACTAACTTTTTATATAGAAGTACACAGCAAGCAGTTTTAAGAAGAGTTGGTAAGTTGTTCAGTCTTTGAAACACTGTCTCTACTTTCCGTTTAGAGATGACCCTCCAGTACTTGGCTTTGATTTCCGCGTGTAATAGTTTACCTTTTTTTTAATCGTAAATAATGCGTAGATGTGATGGGATAACATTTGGGGGTCACAGCCAATAAATAATTTTTTTTTTTCCAGTTTACATTTTACTTTTGGTTAAATCATACTCTGGAAATATGTGGCTTCACAAGTGGCTACCCAGCTGTGTTTAGACTCTGTTTAGCTGTTTGGCCTTCGTAATTTGTGTCTCATTTGGGCGTTTGCTGTCAAATATGGTACCGAAAGGGTTAAACCGTTCTTATGGTTTGTCGACAGTCGAGCTGTCGAAAAGATTTCAACCTCAAAATGTAATATTTCTAATAAAAAACAGTGGTGTACTGCTGCCAACCTTCATTGAGGAGACGCCACCGAATTTAAAAGATATCTAGGATAAAGACATTTGTCCTAGGGGATTCAGAACCATATGGATAGTGTATTCACCACGAACTGTGCAAGTCTTATTAATTTATTTCCACTGAAAAAAAAAAAACACATCAACTTATCAGATCCCCTCCTAAATGAGAACCTAGTTTTTTAACCACTAGACCAGCTCTCCTCCTCGCTGTGTATATATAAAAAAAAAAAAAAAACGGCTACACCAACTACAAACTGTAAAACATCACCGCCATCTAGAACATTCTACGCGATTCCGGGTACCGGTGTGCCCATGTTAAGAACCTCCGTGTTTGATTACACACCAACGTTGCCAAGGTTACTACTATTTAAAATACTGACAGAAATACATGAAAACAAAACTTCACTCTTTGTAGATGTGAAATAATCATTGTCTTGAAAAAATCATTGTCTTAGAACCCTTTTATTTTTCCAACTTTAGAAGAAAAAAAATTTATTATCATATTGAAGATTTGCAGGGGATGTTTTGAAGAGAACAATATCTTTCGTAGCTTGAGATTACAAGACTTGAACGCAGCTAAAACTTACATGCCACACTTTAGCCATAAATTTCACATGAAACACTAGCGCTGGTTCCTTTATGATGGCTCGATCTGAGTTTTTTTACTTCAGACAAATGGGACGCCGTTAGGTTTTAGCATACTTAGGGCATCATCATTTATTAACATATTTTTGAACAAATAACTCGTCACGCCAGACATCTTTAGGCAACTCGTGTAAAGTGTTAACTTTTGACTAGACGGCTGCCTTGTCTATCGGCGAGCGGCGCCTTCTCCTGGATGTTCTATTGATTTATGCCTCACCGTTTTTAATATACATCCCGTAACAAAAGCCGACTGAGTGCGGAGAAGAATGGACTAAAGACATCAAAGAGAGAGAGAGAGATACCATACTTGGATACCTAAATGTAAAACTTCATAAATATAACAAGAGTTTTGTTAATAAAACTGAGCGCTGTAGTCAGTTTATCATAGTGGTACAGCCATTGTTGTTGTTGTGATTATGTTGGCTTCTAAGCACAATGTTATTTCAGCATCTGCAAAAACATGTCTTTCTTAGAGTTGATAGCAACCTAGCAGTTAGTATACAGTGGCCGTGGGTACACTTGAGTTAAAGATGACTGTACCTGTTGACCCATCAAACAACATATAGGTCAGGGCAAGGACGTAGAGGTCAGGCGGTACCCCGTATGGGAAATTTCTAGTTAACTCACCCACTCCCTTCCCCCAACCCACCCACCGACCCCCGTCCCCCCACCCACACACACGCACACGCGCACACACACACTGTTTAAATATTTAAAATATATTTTTGCACTTTCGAAATATGATGACACCCAGGGCGGCCCGCACCCTCCCCACTTCCTCGGGTCTCCTTCTACACCACTGGATTATTCTCACTGATACAAAATGTATGTGTGTGTGTGTGTGTGTGTTTGTGTGGGGGTGGGGGGGGGAGATGCGGTTTTGCCTGCGGGCCTCTAGTTTAATAGCCCCGTTCTTCAACGTATGGGTTCCGGGGTCTCATTGTGGGGAAACAGGAAAAGATCCCTTGCCTCCCCAATAAGCATGTCGTAAGAGTCGACTCCCTGAGGGATGTCCTTCGAATTCAAAGCGCATCTGTTTGAGGGGCAAGGAACCAACAGTCTGAATACAAATAAGCTGAATATGTAAAATGAATGCGCCTGCAACACTCAGGTTCTGCAGAAAGGGTAAAGTGCGAAGGTAGAGAAAGAAGCAAAATTTTTCACCATGGCTTACAGCGAATGAACGCAGAGAAGAAAGAAGAAGAACATGTTATCTATTTTAGGTGTGCCCAACCCGACAGACGAGGTGAATTTACTAAACAACAATTATTTCCACTGGATAATATTTCTAACATATATTTTTAATATGACGCAAACATGCAGGTTACCGATTGAGCCAGAACGGCGGTCAAACGTAATTTTCACAGTATAAAACTGATCCCAAAACAACACCATCAAAGACACTATCATATTTTGGGGTGGGGATAAATACATATAATAGTCAATAAATGTAACAACCCCACATGTATTTATGAAGAATAACATCTCTGGTTTGTAAACAGCTAGCTTTACCTCTGTCTTCACTTTTCACACGATAAATTATATTTATAGAAATTGTAATCTTACTGACACCAAAACAAGTGTCATTTACGACCGGAATGCAACGCATTGCTAACGACTCTTATTTTCATGTATTCATTTAGTAGCCATGTGGTGTATTTTCCGTTCAGTTTTGTTTGCCCAGTGGGGGGAAATCAGTTATTTCTCTGTAATGACTGATCCAACACTTCGGCGGATGAAGAAGATACGAACAGAAGAGAAGAGAAGAGGGCGGGGGGAGGGATCACTTCTAGACTTAATTTCTCTTTTGCCAACGCCCGGCTCGAAACATTTTGGATGAGATTGTGAAACTTATTGCCACCGTGTGCACAACGTGAGCTGGTTCGCAGTTTGCAATGGAGACTGGACGGCGAGCGATCTCTCCAAGGGCGAGTATCTCATTCGGTGAGTGCTGCCGTCAACACGGGTGGATCGCCCGCGGAATTGATTTCATGTGTACGAATAAAGGCAATTAAGCACAGCATTTTGCATCAGAAATTAATCTCAGTGATACAACTCGGAGAGATGGCACCTCCTTTTCTTTCATCTGTCTTCTCCCATACCTCTGGTGGGTTGTACGCTCACACACTCTGGTGCTCAATAACTCCGGTAGAAATAACGGACATTCGGCGCACTATTTGGTCAAATGTGGCCAGAAAGGAGCTTTTAACTGTGGCAGGGCGCTAGGCTGACGGCTAAGGTCTCCATGGACGCGATGAAATGGACCGTATTTCCATCCAGTTCGTAGTTGTGTTTACAAAGTTCATTTCTCGAGGGCCAAAGATCACGTGTGGTTCAGATTGCTTGTTCGTCCCTCAAGCGTCTAAAGTCGTGTCCCTCGCGCCCTCCTCGTGCCGAAAAGTCCATACAGCCAGGCGACGGCCGGTATTGTGTGTCTTGGACAAAATAATCGTTCTCTAGGATTCTTGGCGCGACCATTCACGTGTTTAGCTGCCGGAATCAATTGATTACGAAAAATGCAATTGTGTCGGGATTTTATTAATAACCATTTGTCCCTCTCTGGTTTATGATTTAGCTGGTGCTAAAGGATGTTGTAGCATCATTCCAATTTCCCTTGTGGCATTTGATGCCAAGTTCTTATGCTGCCCCCGGAATGTAATTTTCGTCTTATATTCCTTTGGCATACATCATGTGGCCCCTCTTGGCTTGTCTGATTTCTTAATTATTCTGGGGCAGACATTCAAATCGGGTCTCCAGGAAGGTTACGTACACTGTAAGTTCCGTAATTAACGTTCATTTTACAGATGTTTATTAAGATGTTAGCACGGTAATTCTTGTATTTCAAGCGTTCAAAATTATTGTACAATCTGGTGTTATCTTACATCGATATCTGACATTATTATCCAGCAATGGTATTTTGCATTACTATCTGGCAATGTTATTATATTCGCACGTGTATCACCGGGGCCCTCATGGGAAGCAAAGAATAGTAACACTGCATCCTACCATGCATGTCATAAGAGGCGACTAAGGGTAGGGTTGGGCTTGGGGTTGGCTACCTCATTCTGGAAAAACAATAGCCACAACGAACCAACCAGCCATGTAAAGTCAAAAAAGAGAAACAAACAAAAACCCCACCCAACCAATACGAAGTGAGGCTCCTCTAGTACAAGAAGTATGACACGTTGTGGAGAAAGCCGAAAGGAGTCCGGATCGTCGACGTACCTCTTTTCACCTAGGAAAACCTCCCAGAATTCGCACCTGGAATCTTAGAACTGTGTACGATGTAGGATGAATAACGGAAGTATTAAAGGAAATGAAACATTATATAATTAGTATTTTAGGATTCTATGAAACAAGATGGAATGGGGTAGGAAAAAGTATTCTTAATTCAGAGAAACTATTTGGTTCTCAAGACATAAGG
Organism: Candidula unifasciata; assembly: GCA_905116865.2. Lineage (NCBI taxonomy): Eukaryota > Metazoa > Mollusca > Gastropoda > Stylommatophora > Geomitridae > Candidula > Candidula unifasciata. Next base: position 98,528 of record CAJHNH020002376.1, on the reverse strand, counting down.
TTAGTTGCGTATCCTTTACAGGACGTTGAGGTTTTTCTAGAAAAATTTACGTCCAGTAGTTTGCCATTGCTTGCTGGACGGTGGGCTTTCTTGATACCACTGGGATCGAACCCGGCATCCCGGCATTATGAAGCGTTAGCATCGACTTAGTCACAGAGCCGACTTCTCAAGACATACAGAAGACAATTCTCCACACAGTGAAGGGGGGAACTAATAAAAGGGAAAGTTGTTGGCCCTAGAATAATAAGAGCGTAACTGAGAACAGAGAAATAGATGGTGAACATATCTGTAATACAGTGTTATACACCATCAAATAAAACGGATACATCAGTTAGGGGGAAATTTTACATGAAGCTTCACAATTTTATAAATAATGAAAGAAAGGGCAACATAACAATTTTGATGGGTGACTTAAATGATAAGACAAGATCAAATAACACAGATTATGAAGAGGCAGGAGGAGGGGGGGGGGGCATGGACTAGGAGTAATGAATGGAAATGGAGAGTAATTCAACAATTTGTGTGCAAGGAACCAGGATGTTATTGGCGAAAGCATTTTCCTATAATAAAAAAAAGGTAGACCCCATGTGGGATGCAATTTTTTGTTATTTGAAGCCCCACCCTGGCTTCTGTCTGGGTACAAACAAAAAGTTTTTTTTTTTAAAGTAAAGGTTCCTTTTCCATGACTTTAGGCGTATAAGGCATTCATTTTTTTTGGCTGTTGTGATTTTTTTCTAGGCTTTTTTTCGTTCAGTAATTTGCCATTGCTGTCTAAACGGTCAGCTTTTGGTACCACTGTCGAAACCAGCCCCAGACAAATAATCCGCAGCTGGAAGCGAACCCGGCACCCCGGCATTACGAAACGCATTCGCACCCCCTAAGCCACAGACGCTGGCTAGGCTGTAGCCTAAAGTATGTAGTTCTCACGCTTCACGCCCCAGCGACTGGATCTGTTAACACGCCACTTTTATATTTTTCACATAATTTATGTCCAAACATTTGTACACACAGAACGGGGAGTTAATAGTGACTACAGCCCAATTACACGCATTTACATGCAAAGAAAGAAAGTTAATCCTATCTAGAGGCTAGTTAGTCAAATATGACGGACAAGTAAACAACGACCGCCAAGAAGCGAACTCTAATAATTGTATAAAACACACTACCTGTGGAGAAAACTATCCCAAAAATATGGAAGCCATTGTTTGACCCATTCTGCTCCACGTCAGTTCAAATCTCAACATCTGCACTGGATCGGGCAATATGTGAACAATCCGAACTGAGGGTGATTATCTTGTAGGAGTCAAACTCCCATCGTTCACCAATCAAGCTTCTAATTCCTTCCTAAACGCCCTGGTGACGGCTTTCATCGTTTATGTGACCCGCCCATGCGTGGCCGGTAAACATCCAATTTTCTTGTTACCAGGACAGAAGCCGGCCGCTAATCATATAACTAACCTTTCACCTGGATAGGAGATGAGAATGTGGAGTGACGTGGACATCCTTGCACAAATTGCCACACACCGATCCCTTCGTTCACACCAGCCGTTCTCAGACACACCAAGAGATTGTTAACCAGTTTCTTCTCACAGTTAACTCTTTCAGTTCCAAACAACGTATGACGTGTTAGTGACTATTCAATTCATGTTTTCAACATCGCTTCAAGTGTCTTTTTATACAATGTGCATTTTAAATGACTATATATAAACTACTGGACGTAAATTTGCCTAGAAAAACCACATAACAGACAGGGGCTGTTGGGGTTGGTTCTACAACGCCCTGTAAAGGATACGCAACTAACCTATATATATACATATATATATTTAATTTTCTTTTTCAGTATTGCCGTTCCTATTTTTGTAATCACCGTATGTTGAGGAAATGCAACATAAACTGCTATAACGTTAGTTGCGTATACTTTACAGGACGTGACAGAACCTACCCCAGCATTTTTGAGCTGTTGTGGCTTTTCTATGCAAATTTTACGTTCAGTAGTTTGCCATTGCTATCAAAACGGTCAGCTCTCAGTATCACTATTGAAACCAACGCAAAACGTCTGCAGCTGGGATCGAACCAGGCACCCCGGCATTACGAAGCGCGTTCGCAACGCTTAAGCCACATACGCCGACACCTACTTCTAAAGTGTGTCTTATTTTGGGTAGTGTTTTCCTACATTACAGCTCCATTCGCAATCGATTCCACAGGTTAAACTATTATCAGTGTTAGGATAAGACGCTTGAGTATCAAGAAAAACATATCATACATTGCTGAACAACCATATTCGAATACCTGCCACCGTTAAGAAACTTGCTTAACCAAAAACATTCTTTCCTCAAACGTTAACATAATTATAGCTAAGATCAAGTACTAAAACACCGGTATATAAAAAGTTAGTTGCGTATCTTTTACAGGACGTTGCAGAACCAACCCCAGCATTTTTTGGCTGTTGTGGTTTTTCTCGGCAAGTTTACGTCGAGTAGTGTGCCATTGCCCTGGACGGTCGGCTTTCCAAGACCACTGTCGAAACCAACGCAAGGCCCCCAGCTGGGATCGAACACGACACCCCGACCCTACGAAGCGCGTTCGCAACGCCTAAGCCACAGACGCCGACATAGCAGTGATTTCCTAAACTTACGGTTATATGAAAACATGACGTGAAACACAAATTTAATTACGGTTCGCAAATAATTGATTTTTAAAAAGTCTCTAGTCTTTAAAAATACACCCTATATTTTAGTTTTAGTCTGTGTGCACTAAATAAATCTGGCAACCGTCATTCATTGTTCCATCCTACTACACGACAAGCGGTTAAAACTTGTGTGGCAATATTAAATGACAAAAATAATCAATTTTTGTACAAAATCTTAAGGGACCGAAAGGAGTTAGTGAGTGACAACCTCGGAACAGATACTGCGTAATGGCTAGAGGCTCTTGCCTACCGGCCCAACAATCTTAAGTTCGAATCCGCAAGGATTCGGAATTTAAAGAAAAAAAAAAACCTGGCTTCCTGGTTGACCCATCCAAAAATGGGTACCAGGTGGTCGAGGTTGTGTGACCACCTAGTGTGGACTGGCCTATAAAACTATTAACATCATTCGCTCGATTCGCCATTGGAATATTCCTTACCTCTTTTTCTTAACGTTCGCCTACTGTAAGCTCGACAGGGAAGTTTTTGTTGTTCGTCCACTTTTGGACTAATGTCTTGTTCCAGAACTTGAGTGTTGCGTGCTCATTCGTTTTACAGATCTAGCTCATTGGAGTGCAGACTATTATTTCCTCGCCTCTCAGGCAGGAAACACCCATAATTAGTCGACTGATTTTCAGAGAGACAGTGGGTCTATTCTTTGTATTCCTCACAATGGGGTCCCAGAACCCACATAACAGTCGTTTACTTACTTCCTGGTGACTAACAGTCGTTTACTTACTTCCTGGTGACTAACAGTCGTTTACTTACTTCCTGGTGACTAACAGTCGTTTACTTACTTCCTGGTGACTAACAGTCGTTTACTTACTTCCTGGTGACTAACAGTCGTTTACTTACCTCCTGGTGACTAACAGTCGTTTACTTACCTCCTGGTGACTAACAGTCGTTTACTTACTTCCTGGTGACTAACAGTCGTTTACTTACTTCCTGGTGACTAACAGTCGTTTACTTACTTCCTGGTGACTAACAGTCGTTTACTTACTTCCTGGTGACTAACAGTCGTTTACTTACTTCCTGGTGACTAACAGTCGTTTACTTACTTCCTGGTGACTAACAGTCGTTTACTTACTTCCTGGTGACTAACAGTCGTTTACTTACTTCCTGGTGACTAACAGTCGTTTACTTACTTCCTGGTGACTAACAGTCGTTTACTTACTTCCTGGTGACTAACAGTCGTTTACTTACTTCCTGGTGACTAACAGTCGTTTACTTACTTCCTGGTGACTAACAGTCGTTTACTTACTTCCTGGTGACTAACAGTCGTTTACTTACTTCCTGGTGACTAACAGTCGTTTACTTACTTCCTGGTGACTAACAGTCGTTTACTTACTTCCTGGTGACTAACAGTCGTTTACTTACTTCCTGGTGACTAACAGTCGTTTACTTACTACCTGGTGACTAACAGTCGTTTACTTACTTCCTGGTGACTAACAGTCGTTTACTTACTTCCTGGTGACTAACAGTCGTTTACTTACTTCCTGGTGACTAACAGTCGTTTACTTACTTCCTGGTGACTGATCACTGTATTCTACCCTTCATCTCTCTACTCATATGCATCTATTCTTATAATTTCATGTATTTTTTGTTATAACTCCTTACTGAGACTGATCACTGTACTCTACCACTTTAGCTCGTTGCCCCCCCCCCTTTCCCCCTCCCCTCCCCACCCCTATCTTCCTGTTTTCACCTTTCACGTCTTCTGTCTATCTGTGTGTTCGTCTCTCTCTCTCTCTCTCTCTCTCTCTCTCTCTCTCTCTCTCTCTCTTCTCTTCTTCCTCTCTGTTACATGTTATTTTGTCGCTCATTATCTCTTTTTCAGCCATATTCTCTCTCTCTCTCTCCCCACCTCCCCCCCCTCTCTCTCTCTCTCTCTCTCTCTCCACTGACCCCCAGCAAATTAAACATGATATTTAAATATGTACATACACACACTTATACTTACACATCAACCCACTCGTTCGTCTATCAGTCTACCGACTTTGGTGCACTACAATTATTATAAATTTAACACGGATGGAGCAGTGCTTGTTAGAATTTTGAAAGCATGCATCTTCCCTGTGGCTACATACGGATGTGAGTCGTGGACTATCTCTCAGACCTTTAGAAAGAGAATAGGGGCTTTTGAGCTGAAATGCTATAGAAAGATTCTCAGAATATCTTGGACAAAGAAGATGAGAAATATTGACATCTTAAAAGATCTGAACATCAAGGAAGATTGGTTAATAAACAACATCCTTTCTCGAAAGCTGAAATATTTTGGTCATATCAAGCCATACGACGGATTGGAAAAAATTATAGCAGAAGGCATGGTACCAGGAAGGAGGGGCTGGAGCCGACCAACACGAAGATGGGCACAAGATATAAGTGACTCCTTGAGTATGAATGTACATGAGGCGGGAGAGCTGGCGAGAGACCGAGTTTCTTACAGGCAGACAGTGATAAGAGCGACGTTCTGCAAAGGACCTGCTACATGATGATGATGATGGTCACATCTGGTTGATGTGCGATGGTTTTATGAATTGATTTCTTAAATACTTTAGTTTCTTTAATAAACGTTATGATAGTCGCCGACCAAAGTATTCAACGTGATCATCGAATGTTTTGTGAATAAATGCATTGAAGGCTGTATGTAAATGACTAATCTTTTTCTTTCTCTTTCACACTCACTGGATGTACAGTCTGATAGAATTTATCGTAGTCTGGAATGTAACCATTTTCCAGTAGTTGTATTTTGCATGTATTTTTTTTTAAATAGATCTGACTTGTTTGCAGGCTGCTATTTCTTCGTCTCTGAGGCTGAAGCACTCCAGCTTCCAAGAAACACAATTAGTCAGCTTTTACGAGATGCTTGTTAGTGGATGTTGGCTCTGTGGCTAAGCAGATGCGAGCGCTTCGTAATGCCGGAATGCCGGGTTCGATCCCAGCTGCGGGCCATGCGTCTTGCGTTGGTTTCGACAGTGGTATCAAGAAATCTGACCATCCAGAAAGTAATGGCAAACTACTGGACGTAAATTTGCCTAGAAAAACCACACTACAGCCAGGGGCTGTTGGGGTTGGTTCTACAACGTCCTGTAAAATATACGCAACTAATGAAAAACAACTTGTTAGTGGAAATTGGGAATATTCTCTCCCCCCACCCCCCCCCCCCCCCCCCCCCTTTTTTTTCTCGAATCCCCCAACAGATGTACCCGGGCATCAGAACTAAAATAAACTGAAATAAAGATGTTTATTGTTAAAGAAAAGAAAAGGTAGACAATTTAGGCGTAATCAGTAGAGGAAACGAGGATGTTCGAGATTAACTCCAAAAGGAACTTTGATGAGAAGTGCTGAAGGAGCTGGGCTGGATTCCGTCCACTTAACGAAAGGACTGCACAGGATCAGAACCGAATGAAGGTATCGACACATAATGTGACACATAATGGCACTACATGATGCTACATGGTGTAGTGGCTAGACGCTCGCCTGCTGATCAGAAAGTCGTGGATTCGAATCCTAACAGAGCCGGATTTTGATTTTCCCCAAAGTTAACTTGACTCCGAGATCTACCCAGCTTTAAATGGGTACCATGTTAAAGTGATGGGAAGTAAAGGTGAACACCGTTATTTTGACTACATCACGCAGCAAGTGCCCATTGATGTAGAAAATATAGATCTAGCCATGTATGCCTAATACGCCTGAAGGCTTCATCTGCGACAGAATCGCCCATTGGCTTGCCTTAAGACGACTTCGTCGCCAGCCGGGACAGTATGTGGGTCTGTCTCCTTTGATCGCATCAACACTGTAGTCCTTTTCAAGCTCATGGTAGCTTGCAATGCTTAGCTATTTTATATGGCGCAAATAACCTGGTCACAATTATGTTCTAAAGCTCCACCCTCGGCGATACTGATTGAAAGTGACGATTTTTTTTTCTTCTTTTTTCCAGCAAAGTACCTGCCTGGCGGCTTGACAAAGAGTCGTTTACTCTTCTTATATATTTATGATGCTAATAATTATGAAGTCTACGATGGCGATGACGGTGATACCGTGGGCTATGATGATGTTTCAGTAAGAATAATCATGGTAATAAAAAGCACCTAATGAGCGGAAGATCGTAACAACAGAGATGAGATGTTTTAGGAGAGCTGCCGGTGTGACAAGAAGAGATAAAATCAAGAATGAAGAAATCAGAAGACGATTAGGACTGAAACCAGTCATACAATTCATTAAAGAACACCAAATTGAGATGTTTGGCCACCTGACGACTATGCCCTGGTACCAACTGCCACAGAGAGCCATGGTCAAGAAATATGATGAACACAGAACAAGGGGAAGATCACGCAAGATATGGAGCGACACCATCAGGAGCAACCTAACAGAAATAAACACCAGCTTGTAGAATGCATTCGAAAAAGAGCACAAACGAACCTTTCTCCCTCCAACACCTCGCTGGGGTAAATGCTGGAAAAGAAGAAAGGGGAAGGTAAAAGGCTTTAGTCTAGCAATCCCGTTCTCATTTTAAAGGTTATGAATTAATCCAGTAACTGAAATTGTATTGATCGGCACTCATAGAAGGAAGTAGAAAGATAGAAGAACACACTAGACAACATAAAAATCTAAAGCTATAGTTACCGTACCGGTAATTGAACCTATCACCTCCAGACGGCATCTGCGCCTCGCCATGGATACAAGTGCACTAAGATCATGGTCAACTAGGCACCCCCAACTTCTTCTTCTTCTTCTTTCGTTCGCCTGAAATAAGTTGTCTATATCAGCAGTTTTGTCTCTTGTATAAATTTCACTGTCGTTGTTAGTTCATTCAGTGGTTCATAGAGTTTACGTTCCACTGTTGTTCTTTCTGGCCAAAAGGTTTGCCATAATGTGTCAAAATCGGTGCAGTCCTGGAGTAAATGCTCTGCTGTCTGGGGCACATTTCCACAGGTGCACATGGCTGATACACCTATCTTGAATTTTGTGTACATGCGGTTACGTAATCGGTTGTGCCCTCTTCTGAGGCGGAAGATAATGACTTGTTCTGGTCTGTCCATAATAAAATAGTCGTCTTGTGCTGGGGCTGGTTGTTTCCTGATCGATTTAATGATTCCTTTCTTTTGGTGGTATGTGACTGGTACATCCGGCTGCTCTTTTGTCGCACCTTCCCCTGCCAGTTGATCAGTTTTCTCATTTCCAGGCACTCCACAATGAGACGGTATCCACTGCATTACGAGGCACCCCCAACAAAAGGTGTCTTGTTGGCCATATATATCGTACAGCTTGAAATCCACAACTATGGAATACGGACAGAATTCCTTGCAAACCATTGAAATGGCACCATATGTTACAGAAATTTATATTAACGAAGCATATGTCGAATAACAAACACAGCAACAATTTACGAACACAGTAGAACTTAATGCCTTGTCTAGAATACACAAACATTTGAGAAAGGTATTTGATTGGTTGGTCCCGGTGGGTATACGTCATTCCTATAAATAAACAGTGGGGGAACCTTTGAGGCCGTTAAATATTATGAATTAATCAAGTAACAGATCAGCACTCATAGAAAGAAGTAGAAAGATAGAAGAACATCATTTTAAAGGTGACTGTAGGCTTTAGCACTCTGAATTCATGTCATCCTAAGTTGTCATGAGAAAGTTAATAATTAAATGTGGTTTCCCAGAGGTCCTCGTCGTTTTTAAGCTTCAATCACTATCAGTGTTGTCAAAGGCCTGTCCAAGGCCAATTAATTCAGCACGGGTTAATTGGTGTCCCCATAAAATCTCTTAACTGTTAAGGGTCGTGAGAGTTTAGTTTAGAATTTTCTGTTTGCGTTTGGTTTTAAATTTTAAGACTAAGAGTTAATTTCCACATTTTCAAAACTACTTAGGTATTTTTTTTTTTTTTTTTTTTTGCTTCATTTCATTGCTATCCATCTTTCCTTCCTCTTTTTCTTCATCTTTCCTCCCTTCTTTTTTTCCTCTCATTCTTCCTTTCTTCCACTTTTTTTCTCCATTTCTTCGTCTTCTCTCACCCTATGTTGGCTCCGGGGTCCCATTGTGGGGCAAACAAAAATGAATCCACTGCTTCCCCAACAAGCATGTCGTATAAACCGACTAATTGGGGGCTTCGGGGTGTTTCTTCTTCTTCTTCTTCTTCTTCTTCTTCTTCTTCTTCTTCTTCTTCTTCTTCTTCTTCTTCTTCCTCTTCCTCTTCCTCCTTCCTCCTTCTTCCTTCTTCCTTCTTCCTTCTTCCTTCTTCTTCTTCTTCTTCTTCTTCTTCTTCTTCTTCTTCTTCTTCTTCCTTCTTCCTTCTTCCTTCTTCCTTCTTCTTCTTCTTCTTCTTCTTCTTCTTCTTCTTCTTCTTCTTCTTCTTCTTCTTCTTCTTCTTCTTCTTATTCATTTCTTTTTCTTTTTCTTTTTCTTCTTCTGCCTCTTCTTCTTCCTCCTCCTCCTCTTCCTCTTCTTCTTGATCTTCTTGTTCTTGTTCTTTTTCTTTGTTTCTTCTTCTTCTTCTTCTTCTTCTTCTTCTTCTTCTTCTTCTTCTTCTTCTTCTTCTTCTTCTTCTTCTTCTTCTTCTTCTTCTTCTTCTTCCTCTTCCTCTTCCTCTTCCTCTTCCTCTTCCGCCTTCTTCCTTCTTCTTCCTCCTTCTTCCTCCTTCTTCTTCTTCTTCTTCTTCTTCTTCTTCTTCTTCTTCTTCTTCTTCTTCTTCTTCTTCTTCTTCTTCTTCTTTTTCTTCTTCTTCCTCTTCTTCTTCCTCCTCCTCCTCTTCCTCTTCTTCTTGTTCTTCTTGTTCTTGTTCTTTTTCTTTGTTTCTTCTTCTTCTTCTTCTTCTTCTTCTTCTTCTTCTTCTTCTTCTTCTTCTTCTTCTTCTTCTTCTTCTTCTTCTTCTTCTTCTTCTTCTTCCTCTTCTTCTTCTTCGAGGGGTTTAGCATCAGAGACCCAAGCGATGTCAGAGATGACGCACTCAGGTCACTTTCCATCGTTCGTCTCCATGTTGTCTTTGGGCGCCCCTGTTTTCTCTTTCCCTTTAATATCCACGTGAGAGCTGTTTTGGCAGGTATATCAGGATCCTTCCACATGACGTAGCTAAGCTTAGTTATCATAATGTCTAGAGTTTCTTGGTTTATGACTTGAAGTAGTTTAGTGTTTGAGATTGTATCTGGCCAGAAGATTTTGGTAATTCTAAGTAGACATGTGTGGTGGAAGGTGGACAGCTTGTGTGCATTCCGCTCCATTAAGAAGAACTGGCAAAATGATGCTCTTGTAGAGTCGGAGTTTCCTTCCTCTGCAGTAACTGTTGGATTTCCAGATTTGCCTCATCCTTCCAAAAGCAGCTCTAGCGTTGTTCAGACATGACTGTATGTCTTCCTCTGTCCCTCCCAGTAGGGACACAACACTGCCAAGGTGTGTGAAATCTTCTACATTTTTAAGTGTTTGGTTATTTATGGTCACTGGTTGTTGCTTTGGACTATTTGTCATGATCTTAGTTTTCTTTGTATTTATTCTCAGTCCCACCATTTCTGCTGTGCTGTGTAGTCTATTACTTTTCTTTTCTATATGTTCATGTTTATGTGTAGGAGCCTATAAACACGCGATGCGCAGTTTTCACCATAAAGGTTGGCTACAGTGCATCCACTGCTGCCTTTGGTAATATTACGCGGTGAAGCGGCAATCTCTTCTACGGTGCGACTCTCGTACTCAGTCCAAAACCATGCAAATTTTGCTTTTAATTAGTAAACTTCTGAAACCGAACCCTTATACTTAAGGATCATGAAATTCTTAGAACCATGCCGCTACTTTTTCTCAAAGTCCATACCGTGTGGCGTTGGTAGTCATGTTTATCCACAGCCTTCTGTCTGGTTTACTTTTAATCAACTCTAATGCAGATGATCCTCCATGCAATGATGTCAAACTGTCCTGCATCGTTTCTCTCGGTCTCCCTCTGCATCTTCTTTCCTCCAGCTTTCCTACAGTCACGATATACTCCAGTTTTCTCCTTCTCATCACATGGCCAAAAAATGTTGATTGTCTCTTTCTGATATGGACAACCAGTTCTCTTCATGAGTCAGTGTATTTCATTACATCCTCATTACTCTATTGATCTGTCTAGGGTATTCTCATCATGTGTGTGTGTAAAACCACATCTTTGCAGCTTCCAAATAAGTTTTTACTAATTTACCAACTGTCCATGATTCACTTCGGCATAAAGTATCAAAATATGATTTATATAGTGAACGCATTAACAGCCACACAATTGCACATCAGGTTTAGTAACATTATGCTGTTACTAAGTTAATACTAATATCAACATTTGTGCTATTATTTTTTGTACAGTTATTTGTGTAATACGCCTGTGGCCGGAAATATCAATAGCTATAACATTTACCCGTCCACTACCACTCTGCTATCTCTCTTACATGCAACGGCACCAGCCACTTTGCTCATCACAACACCGACTCCGCTCCTAACAGAGGCGGAATATTGGCCAGTCCATCATCTGGAAGCTTCTGCCACTCTCACGCCTGCCTGGAATAAATTGTCAGGCAGACGGGTTCTCAATATGACTCCTGTCTGAATCGGAACTATCTCTACACAAGTGAAAGGTCGATCGATACGAAATCTGCGCACAACACATGGGCATGGCCAAAGCAAATGTAGAGGCGGGGACAAAAAAGATGATTGCCGAAACCACAGCTAAACCACGCCTACTAGCTCTAGTAATGGCCGGATATCTGAGCCCCGTCGGTAAATGTCCGAGGCTTCCCAGGGTGGAGGGCCTGATTGAAAACGTCAGCGGTAATTTTCAGCAACTGGTGTAAACACTCGGACTTGGTTCTTCCTGGTTGCGTGTTCTGAGTTTGACTACAGAGATGTAAGCTGACCAGTTCTGTTCTCGAGTGTTTTTCTGTTATTTGTGGGTGTGAAGGTATTCATAACCAAGGAATCACCGTTCATCTGAGCCGTGTAGTCTGATTTTAAACAGTTTATTATGAAATATAAACATTAACAATAAAAACATTTGAAAACTGGATAAACATTATTTTGTCTAATTTTGAGAATAGATTAAAAATTTTTAGTCATCGTCGCCGTTTTTTCTTTCCCTGTTAAAAAGTGAGCATACCAAAAACCAGAGGGGAGAAGGATATCAGCTGGCGCAATCACCGACGAATAAAATAAACTATAATTGCTAAAAAAAATCCATGAAAGCGCGGTTGGTATAAATCCTGAGACATGGTGACTGAAAATTTTCAACCGTGGCGATTATAACATTGCATGAATTACGTTGGCAATTTTCCTGCATTAATTGTGCATTTAAGCAATTCGTAAGAGAAAGAACTTCTCCCATTGAACTACTGATATGTTACTATATAACTGAATATTATAACAAATCGCATTTCACAAATTATCATGAGATGCACATCAAGTTTCTTTTGTGGCAAAAACATATTTACACCGAAAACATTAATCTGATTAAAACTGGCAAACACAGATAAAGTTTACCAGATTTTACGAGAATTGAGCCAAATACTTTTCCCAGAAATTGTAATTTGTTTTCTCAAGAGAGTAAACTTCATTTGCCAAGATACTGACTTTTCAACTCGTGGGCTGAATAAACGGGTATGTAATATGTGCTTCTTTGTTTAAAACTACAGTAAAACCTCGCTGTGGTGTAGCGGCTAGTTTTTCACCTGTGGATCGGAAAGTCGTATGGTCGAGTCCTGATGGAGCCGGACGTTTTTCAAAAATGACATTCACTTCCTGGTCGACCCAGCCTCAAATGGCTACTAGGTGAAGTCCTTGGAAGTAAAGGCGGACGGCATGATGCTGACCACATCACCTACCAAGTGCGGATACAACAATAGGTCTAGCCCTGTGTGCCGAATTTACCTGAATGTGTGGAAAAGGGTCCTTTGATAGTGAAAAACCTTTTAAAAGGCAACTCGCCTAACTCGTATAGTCTCAAGCAATTGTTACTTTAACCCCTTCTATTGCATGAAGTGGAGCTTAAAAGCAAATTTATTTTTATAAAGGGGTTTAAATGCGGTAGTGTAGGTCACAAGTGGGTAACATACTTATCCAAATGCAAAAGGGGTAATAAAAGGACCGGCTGTGATAAAAGACAGAACTAATATTATTTAATCTGTGGAGTGTCAAAAATGCGTACAGCACGTTCTTTGGTACTGAAAGAGTTAAAAAGATCACTCAGTAAACATGAACAAAAATGTTGGTCCCGGCAGGGATAAATTATTATTAGTCCCATGTTAGCATGCTTTTTATTTAACAAGAATTCTTGATTTTTCTTGATTATTCTAATTTCTGTTAGAATTCGTTTTAAGGTAGTTTTACTGTATAATGCTTTGCGGTGTTTACTATTTGTCTGTAATGTGTGTCTGTTTTCGCCAATTACTGTTGTTAGTTGTTAAACCCCTCCCCCCCCCTCATCCAACTCCTCCACCCCCTTCCCCTCCCACAACGAACCCCAGAGATCTAATGCCGTAATATAATTTTTGGGGATGGTGCAGCCTAGTTTAGGGGCGGTGAAGTGTCAAAAATCAACAGTCTACAGTGGTTACAGAAAATTTTACGGGATACAAAGGCGACATGCGTGATAGTGACCGCATCGTTTATTGATCACTGACTTATATTTAAAAAGGAATGGAAATGAATTTGTGTTTTTTTCGAAGTCCGGACAGCATCTGCATTACTCGTAAAGAAACAACAGACTGCACAGATCTGTAAAATGGATGCACACGCAAAACGCAGGTCCTGGATCATAGTCAAAAGCCCAGAAATAGTTTACGGCCACTGATCGCCAACAAACAAACAAAACAGTCGCTTGTCAAGGTTCCAAAATCACTGCAGGCTGATCACCTCATAACATGCTCCGTTCCACTGCCAATGAGAATCACACACAATGTCGGTTACTGTTCAATTTACACAGCAGTGGGAAAAAACGTGTCAGTCCCAGCAACATCTTGAAGTTTGCACAAGCAAAGTAAAAATGCATAAGGTAGCTGTCAGACGTGCACACACTAACGGGTCGCACACCAGTATCCCGTGTTACTGTTGTACGTCAGTCACGAAAGTCGGCATTGCCCCCAAAAATAAATGTTGCTATTGGACACCGTAGACTCACTGGGTATATGGTGCTAGTGGCATATTTCATAGAACGAACGGCAAACGGGTGGCCAATTTCACGCCGGTAATCGCCATTTTCCCAGACACAACTTGCATATCTCAGTTTGTCCCCTCCGGTCTGCTATCTAAAAGGCAAGACCTATATTTTGTAGACCAATCGGTACTTGCAGGTGATGTGGTCAACATCACACCGGCCGCTTTCACTTCCCAGGACTTTACCTGTTACCAGTGTAACTAGAATGTCTTTGCATTGAAGCCCATGGAGGGGGGGGGGGGCAAACATATGGGGGAGGAAGCTAGAGAAGGAAGTTTAAAAAGTGGGAAGTACATGGGGAGAACTGCATGCGATAGCGAAGGATAGAACGACTTGGCGTAAGTTGGTTGAGGGCCTATGCTTCATTGGGGGTTAGAAAGGCAGAAGAAGAATTCAAGATTGGGTCAACCTGACAGGGAAAGTCGGCATTTTGTTTGTGTGCAGCCCACGACTTTCGGATACACACGCGAACGTTTAGCTGCTACATCTCGGCGGTTCCCGTAAAGTTAAGTAGATCTGAATCATTGACTTTTCATTAGCAGGTCGTTTCAGTTTACAACCAGTATCACTCTAATTTAGGGGATGTAAAGTCAACCGGCGTGATGTGCACCACATCAATTCTCGAGTGCCCAGTTGCTTATAGAACACACAATTACTGTTGTAGTTTCATATACTTTTATTGCCTGAAACGTTGTGATCTTTATTTATAACAAGTTTTTATGAAATAAATGTTAATAACTGTTATACATTATATATATATATATATATATATATATATATATATATATATATATATATATATATATATATATATAGATAAATATATATATATATATATATTGAAGTTCTTAAAAAGTGTTAGTTCCTCACCTATAATAATAATAATAGTAGTAGTAGCAGTAATGTCGGCTCTCTGGCTGTCGATGCGAACGCTTTGTAATGCCGGGATGCCGGGTTCGATCCCAGCTGCGGGCCATACGCCTTGCGTTGGTTTCGACAGTGGTATCAAGAAAGCGGACCGCCCAGAAAGCAATGGCAAACTACTAGACGCAAATTTGCCTAGAAAAATCACACAACAGCTAGGGGATGTTGGGGTTGATTCTGCAACGTCCTGTAAAGGTTACGCACCTAATCTTAACCTAAGTAGCAATAACTAAAAATAAAAAATAAAAAGAATAATTAAAAAAAAAAAAAGAAATTTAGTGCTCGTAGAAAATGAAGAAATCTCATAAACCGACTAGAATGAAAATGTTATAAAGACACAACGGTATCAGAGCCAGAGGTCTACCACACATAACAAGGACTGAAGAAATATGAGAGACACTGAAAATTACTTTCTACGAAAAAAGGGCCCATTTCAAAGATATCTTTATGTCCTACGCTGCGAGGCATGTTAGGAATAGAGGAAAAAAAAATAAGAAGAACAAGAACAAGAACAACAAGGAGAAGAAGAAGAACAAGAACAAGAACAAGAATAACAAGGAGAAGAAGAACAAGAAGAACAAGAAGAACAAGAAGAATTCTGGAATACTGAAGGAAAGGGTGAAAAAAGGGGGTGGGATGGTTGGGGGGCGGGTAAATGTCTCTTCTAGGATGCCTCAAAATATGAGTAGGATGCTCCGTTGGCAGCTCAGGGGACCTTAACAACACGTGGTTATATTTATAATTCTGCTTCTACGGCCTCACGGATTCTCAGCCCGTTTATTCATGGCCCTGGCCGGTCAAATTGTCTCGATTCTCATTGTATTTTGTTTGCTGTCAAGATACTGGTGTAGACCAGTGAATCCCAAACTGTGCGCCGCGGCGCCCCGGGGAACCGCGACCTCTTCACAGGGGTGCCGTGAAAAATTGTAAAAGCTTCATAAATAATTTTACCAAGACACAGGTAGTTATACTTTTACTTAGGTTGGGGTGCCGTGGAAAAATTTTAATTGATAAAAGGAGCCGCGACCTAGAAAAGTTTAAGAAAAACTGGTGTAGACAATCGACATTGTTTGTATATATAAATGCGCGCGCGTGTGTATGCGTCTGCACGCCAGTGTTCTGTTACGCGGCAAGTTTCGTTATATTTAATGTTCACGAATAGAAATTAGTAACCAACATGCACATAATACGAAATCAGCAAAACTATATGGTATATCATATACACCACTTGTACTCATTTAAAGCTAGGTCGACATTGGAGATACGGTCATTTAAAAAAAAAAGTCCGGCTCAGTCAGGATGTGAACCCATGGCCTTTGGATCCACTGGCTAGCGTCTGGTCGCTATACCACGGCAGCTCACTTGTAAACGTACATTCGCACGTGGGCCTGCAGACGGGCATATATACATGTCAGACGGGCATATATACATGTCAGACGGGCATATATACATGTCAGACGGGCATATATACATGTAACTCTACATGTATGTCCATATATATGCGTAGGTGTGTACCGTGTATGCTAGCCCTCTCATCAACAACACTCACTATCCGATAGTTTTCGGGCAATTAACATTTGTTACCCAGTATAATTCGCACAAAGAAAACAGACCACAGTTGTAACCGACACTGCTCGCAGTAGGTTAAAAGTGGTCGATTTTTGTTGTTTTGTTTTTCATAAATGGATCTATGGATAGCTGGTTTTCTACTGTCACAGTCATCATGACTGAAAATGTTGTTTAGAAAATAGCGCAAGGAGTTCTATGCAGCAAGTTTGGGGCGACTGATAAAACGATGGGACAAGTGCATTATTGTTAGTGGAAATGTGGTCCAAGTCCACATGAAAAAATCCCAGCCTTAACCCGGGATTGAACCCAGAACCTCTAGCACTCAAGGCGGGCACTATGCCTCGAGACCACGCAGCCCCCTGGAAATTATGTGTTAAAAATAAATAGTTTTCAGGGTTTTAACGTATTTAGTTTGTGTGTGTGTGTTTGTCTCTCTCTCTGTGTGTGTGTGTGTGTGTGTGTGTAAACAACAATTAGTGTCTTACTTATTGGTTTAACCTTGTATAAGCAGACTTTTTGTAAGTCACACCCCCACCCTCCCCCACTCCCCTTTCCATTTCCAACCGCACATCTTCCGTCCATATTTGCTATCTGTAGGATTAACATCTCAAGAATGAGAATCAAACAATTAGGAATCATGGAAACCCCAGTTTAACCGTAAGGCCTTTTAATAGACCCTTTCCCTCGCTTTCAAGCGTGTCGAACATATAGGGCTAGACCTATATTTTATACACCAGTCGGCAGGTGGGTGATCTGATCAGCATCACGCCGGGCGCCTCTACTTCCCAGGGCTTGTGCCTGGTACCCACTCAAAGCTGGGTCGACCTGGGAGTCAAGATCATTTTTGAAAAACTCCGGCTCCGCCAGGACCCGAACCCACGACCTTCCGATCCGCATGCGAGCGTCTAGCCGCTAAACCACGGGAGCCTTTCAGCGCAGTTATACTGGGGCACCACAAAACGGTTACAAAATAACATATAGTCCAGTGTGTGTGTGTGTGGGTTCGTAAGCTAATGTCCTCATAAAGATGTCACGGTCTCCTTCTTAGCCTTCATTAGATGCAAACTCTGGCTGACTGACTAATGTTGAACCCCAACCAACACATCACACCAAGGGACAAACACCCGGTGACACAAAGCGACACCATTCCGATAAGGATCACCCGGGAACAGGTCCCTGAAACCCTGTTCAACCCATTGGGTGGGTTATATTGTGGCTCCCAGCAACAGCCAGGGGGGCTTTGAAACAACAAAACTTGCGTCCGATGGTTGGACGCTAGCTACTGAATTAAAACACACGAGAGGAAAGTTTTACGTTTTTTTTTTTTGGGTCGATTTCTGGAATGTGGTTAATTTCAGAACTTGTATTATGCCTGCAATTCTGTTTTACGGACCTGGTTAATGCAGACTCTTGGTTACTCAGTTCTCATGCAGAGAGTCTTCAGATTGGAAGGTAGCACCCTTAATTTTTGCTTTTTACGATATGCTTGCTAGGAGGCATTGGTTCTATTCACTCCCCACACCCCTCCCCGCCATGCGGCCTCAGAATGCACACAGGGGATCTCTTGGTTTAGTTATCTCGATAGTTAAGAATGAATTTAAAAACTCCAACTTAGTAAAGACAAAATGACAGGTTATGTCAATAGTATGCAACGAATCAAAGAGTTAAGATTCTCTAAGCACCCAATGATTAGCTACGTCCATTGTATAGAAGCATGGTAATTAAAGAATTCAAATTTTATAAAGATCCAATGACTGGTTATATCGTTAGTGTAACATTAATTAAAGAACTCCAACTGTGTAAAGCCCTAATATATCGGTTATGTCGATAATATAGCATTATTTAAAAATTCCAATTCTGAAAAGACCTAATAGATTGGTTATATCGATATCGATTACTAAAGGAATTTTAGATGTGTAAAGACCGAATTTTACCAAGACACGGGTAATTATACTTTTACTTAGGTCAGGCGCCGTGGAAAAATTTTAATTGATAAAAGGAGCCGAAAAGTTTGGGAAACACTGGTGCAGACAATCGACATTGTAGATGTGTATATGCGTCTGCACGCCAGTGTTCTGTTCGCGGCAAGTTTCGTTATATTTTAGATGTGTAAAGACCGAATGACTGGTAATGTCGATCGTGCAAATTTAATTAAAACAGAACTATGGCATCTTGAAAAAGGTAGGTAAGTAGTTATATCTTACCAGGACATCACACAAGCAATAAACACCTGGCACCGGTAAGGAGGTCCCAGAAACCCATTTCAGCCGTTAGGTCATATTAGCTAGGCCATATTTATGGGCCGGCTATATTCAGGGTCCCCGGCAAAAGCCAGAGTGGGGTTTCAAAATTAAAAAAAAAAAATTGCATCGAACGAGGGGGCGACTTGTCTTAAAAAAAAAAAAACTTGCTTGCTTGCTTATTATACCCCACCAGGACATCACACAAGCGATTAACACCCGGTGACACAAAGTGCCCCTATGCGGATTGGGATCACCAGGTGAGAGGTCCCAGAAATCCCTTTTAACCGTTATGGCCACAATTGTGGCCCAGCTATATTCAGGGCCTCCGGCAAAAGCCAGGGTGGGGCTTCAAATAACGAAAAATTTCATCCTACATGGGGGCGATACACAAATCTACATCACATTAAGAAACACCTATAACGGTTGTTTGTCTTACGTAGTATATAGCACAAGGTAAAGATTGCTAACTTTGCAAATTTATCAACTGATATTTAGTTAATCAACAGGTCTAAGATGTTACCATACATTTAACAAAGTATACCTATTGTTAATTTAATAATGGCGACGGCGACGACTCCCGTGCTACAACCCCAATTACTCAACATTAATGTGTAAATGCAAGCAGCAATTGGACATAATCGTCTCATAAGAGACAGTTGACGCATCGCTTCGTCCTTGCAGAAACAAATTTATCTCCCCTTCTGCGATTACATCGACTTGCTGCGATATGAACAAAAGACACCTTTATCAGAAACTAGATAACGGAAGTGTGTGTTTAATAATGGAAGCGTTTTTTTTTTTTTTAACTCTGTGTTCAGCAGGAGTTAATTAACTAAAACATGTGGATAAATTGTTAGTATGAAAAGAGTAATCTTAGTTAACTAGTATAAATACATAGAAGCTTAAAAGTTCACGTTGTTACATAAGATTTCTGAATAATCTGGAATGATGCAATACGCAAGACACATGGGAACGAAAGCAAGCGGGCAAACAAGCAGTTGGTGGGAGGGCTGAACGGAGAGACGAGTGGACAGATAGTCAGAGAATTAGGTAGGCAGACAAGTGACAGATAGGCTGAAAGACAAAAAGAGAGAGAAACAGACAGACAGACAGACAGACAGACAGACAGACAGACACAGAGAGACAGACAGACAGACAGACAGACAGACAGACAGACAGACAGACAGACAGACAGACAGACAGACAGACAGACAGACAGACAGACAGACAGACAGACAGACAGACAGACAGACAGACAGACAGACAGACAGACAGACAGACAGACAGACAGACAGACAGACAGACAGACTAGCAAAGACTCCGGGATACAGGCAGAGAGCTGCAGAAAGAGATATTTAGACAGACATTCACACAGACATACAAAGAGACATAATATAGAGGCACAAAAGGTTAATAAAGATACATGTAGATGGATAGAGAGAGGAGGAAAGAGACAGGCAGACAGACGGACGGATGGACACACGGACAGATGGATATACAGACGGACGGAAGGACAGACAGACATACAGACAGATAGAGACTTAGCTTACGAATAGTCGATTTGGGGAGACAGACATGAGCCTATGAGAAAGACACGTTGCAATGAAATCGATCTTTAGTAGTTTGAATTTATAAACACCTAGAAAGCACGAGGTGAGGTTGATACACAAGACACGTTGACAGACAGGCAAGAGATACTGAGTCAGATCGAGAGGCGGAAGGATTGATGAATAGACTGTCAGATTCTAAGGGCAGCTAGAAATGTAACTGACAGGCATACCGACTTACAGACAGCCATATATTCAGAAGTAGTCGATTTACATTACACAAAAAGGGTGATTGAAAAAAGAAACCTTACAAGTGTGAAAGGCATCATAAAAACCACGCCACTGTCGTTTAACCTGTGTCAGTATTGTTGGATGTCGACAGTGTCAGAGATATCCCAGAACAGATGAACACGGTGACGTCATAATAACAGTTTTAAGATAGCCACCCCACTTTTGACATGCACCAAAGAGGCGAAACCTATAGAAATACATCGGCGAATGAATGTATGGTGATGCATGCCTGTCAGTCCAGCAAGTGCGTGGGCAGAGTATGATGTGTCAAAACGATGTTGCTTCTGTGACACACTGTGCCTGACCTGCAGGTGTTCATTTCAAGCCCGCTCGTGTAAGTATGTAAAGATCTCTTTTCACGCCTTTAGGCGCATCGGGCATATGAAAAGAGCACCCATATTTTTTCAGACCAATCAGCACCAGGTGGGTAACGTAGTCAGCATTACGCCGGCTATTGTTACGTCCCCAGGACATACATCCTAGTACCCATTTTAGGCTGGGTCGACCTACGAGGCCACGTACCACGATAAAAATCTACGCAGCCAGCAGTAGGTTTCGAATCGACTCGCAAAGCCTAAGCGACGGACGCCGTGATACATAACTAAAAAGGCAACACAAAGCGAGGGGTAAACAGAAGTACGCATGATAATCTGATAGACTGTGGACAGACTGACCAAAAGACCCCGCGGAAAGAGAACCAGTTAGAAAGGCATATCAGTAAAGGATAAGGGTAGATTGATTAGTAGAAACACAATTTGCTAGACATTTCAGAAGCCATTTTAAAGGCAAACGGGCGGAGGGACTGACACAAATACAGACAGACAGACAGACAGACAGACAGACAGACAGACAGACAGACAGACAGACAGACAGACAGACAGACAGACAGACAGACAGACAGACAGACAGACAGACAGACAGACAGACAGACAGACAGACAGACAGACAGACAGACAGACAGACAGACAGACAGACAGACAGACAGACAGACAGACGACGGCACTGGGCATAACGTGCTAGACCTATGGCTTTATTTATAAATTAGCACTAAATAGCTGATGCGACATAAGGTGTCGGTAATCTTTGCTTCCAATTATTTTCCTGGGATATATTTTATACTAGCACCTGGTACTTTAATTCACAACAAACAAAAGAAATCAAGCAGTTCTCGGGACATTCAAATATTTATGTTGTGGGTTGGAGTGTGGGTTGGAGTTAGGGTTAGAGTTAGGGTCAGGTTAGAACTTGTGGTACGGTGACTTTGAGACGGTCGGGGCTCACATTGATCCTAACCCTAAACTCACTACATAACACTACTAGATTATTTGATTTTTCTGGGAACTCACGGATTTCTTTTGTTTGATGTGGATTAAAAATAAAGTACCTGCAATCCTTAGACTCATTATAATTATAAATATATGTCGGCTTACAAAAACAAATACTCATAAAATAATCATAACCTTCTTAAAAAGTATCACTGATCCACTCAGTGACTGAAATCCATAATGAAGCAGCAGCAAAATTACATTTAACACTTTATCATTTATATAATGGGATCTCCGTGGCCAAGTGGTCAAGCCGTTTGGCTAGCGCTCTTAAGGTCGAGGGCTCGTTCCAAGGCGGTGCCACTCAGTTCCTGAATGCAGTTTTTACAGAGATCCCCGGGGATCGTCACCGGAGCTACGGAGGTTGTGCTCTGTGCCACGATCTCGACAGGCAGCTAGCTGTTCTGCGGAGAGAGACTGAACCAAACGGGATAAAAGCCCGGTGAAATAAAGTCGATCCTTTCAGCTTTACCTTTACTAATAGTAAGCAAAGTAAAGGTCCCTTTTTTCATGCCCTTAGGCGTATTGGCCAGACCTGTATTTTATAGATCAATCGGCACTTGGTGGATGATGTGGTCAGCTTCATGCCGGCAGCCTTTACTTTCCTTGACTGCACCTAGTACCCACTCAAGGCTGGGTCGACCTGAGGGTCAATGTCATTTTTTTTTTTTAAAAGGACGCGATCACACAACCTTTTGATCCGCAGGCGGGAGTCTATCCGCCAACGCCCCTGCGACTCTCACCGTTATCTTTACAATTTTTATAAATGAATGCTACTAGGATGAAATCAATACCGATCTCATATCTGTTACCGGCTTCAGGCAGACAAACTTCTTTACCTATCCACCCAAAGCAGCGCAAGCAAGTGTATCTGGGAAATAAGCAGGCAGATAGACTAGCCGGTTGTGACCCACTTGGTGGTGAACTGACGTATGACAAGCTGGAATCTTGTGAGGGCCCTGGAATCTTGTGAGCGAGTGAAGAGCGCCGAGGCATAGACAGATCATTATGGTCTGAGGAGAATGCACTGCGAAGAGTTACAAGGGGATGTGACCGACGCTCGACACTCAGGGAAAAAGCGAGACGGATTTACAATCAGATATTTACTGATACCATCAGAATTTTAACTCTTTGCTTGCTGCTGAAGATGGAGACGGGGCGCTTATGGAGGTGTGCTGAGCGCTGGGATGTATATTCCTAATTCAACATTTAACATAGCAGCGTAAGCCTTTAAACGTGATCACCCGCCCTCCAAGGCCATGCGGCAAACGCTGATGAGGAAACATTATGAAGGAATATCGACAACGCGAACTTCCTTCTTAATTAGGGTGTCGAGATAATAACTGGGTGCGCGGTGTCATGTTCTGACGGTTAATGGTGTCTTTACGACGTCTTTACTCTGTAACTGGCATGTCTGCGCTCCACGGGACCCGGGTTAAGACATGTACAGGTATTAACCAGTGTTTATAAAAGACAATAGGAAGAATTGATCATTGATCAACGTTCTAGATAGCACAGAAAATATTATTTTAAAAAAAAAAAACATTTTTTTTAATGCGTTACTTCTACCTCTCCGGATCAAATCCGAAATTACTCTGTTAGCAAACTATCACGATTTTTCCGGTAATTGAAGACGATTTTTTTAAATGAAAAAAAAACAAAAAAAAAAACATAAGCTGAGGAAACAAGCACACCAAGAGAAACCCCAGGGGCGCCGGAACCTCAGATCTCGGACCACCTGAGCCCCTCCTCCTCCCATAAATATTTAATGAGAGAGGTAGCTCAGGAACCCTCCCCCCCCCCCCTCATTTTTTAAGGAGGCTAATTAGCCTTTACCTGCCCTCTCCCCCTTTTTTAATTATTCACATAATTTATCTTTCAATGTGCTTGTTGATTTTTTTCATTTTATTTCAAATGTATTATTTTTTTAAACCATTCAGCAATTGTTATTACTATTGTCATCAATATCGTCATTATCATCATCATTATTATTAACATTATTAGTATTCTTATTACGATTCGAATTTTTATGTTTAAAAAAAAAAACACGATAATGCCCCATTGAATCCCATCTCTGCCTAGGCAGTAATATGGCCGGGAAAGGGGTGGGGTAAGACTTGGGGGGGGGGGGGGGGTGGCCCATGTTTTCTCAGTGTCGGCCTGTCTGATTTTTCTATTTGTTTCCGCGCCAGATATATATATATATATATATATATATATATATATATATATATATATATATATATATATATATATATATATATATATGTGTGTGTGGTGTGTGTGTGTGTGTGTGTATGTGTGTGTGTGTGTACGTATGTTTACTTTAAAATCACTCTATTCTTTAACTATACGTACAACAGTCCAAACCGTGTGCACTATTGTGTCTCCGAATCATCAAGAGTCAGTTACGTGTGTGGCACCAGTCTGATGACAAATTCTATAATTAAACACCAACCTTGCACAGATAGTGGATCATTGTTGGAGCATTCTCACTTGACCCCCATTCAACCGAACTCCACCAATATCATCCCCTCCCATTGCCATCTGCCCTGGGTGCCGAAGAACGTATGCCCATGTCAATGGAGGGGCAGGGCACCACGAGTTATTCCCCGCCCTAACGGGTCTCGCGCAACAATGAGCAAGGCTTTGATTAAAATGTAGCTAGAGACAGCGCCAGGCCACACGTGTCCACAACCTGCTCACCTTCTAGTGCCAGAGTCGAGCACGTCCTGGCGCACAAGCGGTCCGGGTGACCATATGGCACCGGTTTTTGTCGCGGCTTTGTTCGACTCATTAGATTAATGCCGTCTTAACGGCCACAGTTGATAGTGTGTTCACTTACACCAGAAATCGTTAGCAGCAAGGGACTGAGCGTTAAGCTTATGAAATATGATTATATTTTAACATAGCTGGTTAGAATAAACACCAGCTTGTACAATGCGTTATAAGAAGCGCACACACGATCCTTACATCCCCCCTCCCCACACCTCGATAAAGTTAATACGAAGAAGAAGAATAAGAAGTCAATTAGAGACAGGGTAACACATACCAGCGTTAGTTTTTTTTTTTTGTGTGTGTGTGTGTATTTTAAGTATCCAGAAGCCATGAGTTGTTAACCCTTATGCTCGGTATTATGGATATCGCAACCTTTCGGCCTTGATTCCATTGTAAATACCGTAAATCTGGGAGAAATGTGGCTTTTCTGCCTAAACCCGGGAGTGAACCCGGACCACAAGGAGTTTGTCACCCGCTCACCGCGCAATCCGGTTTAGCCAAATACTCTAGAGAGCCGGGCACCAGCGTTAGATAGAATGTCGGAATAAGTGAATGTCTGGATTATACTGACGGGCAAAGAATGAAATGGTTCGGCCATCTAGTGAGAATACAGGCAGGCCAAACTGAATTAGAGACATTTTTACAGCAGAACATCTGGAAGGAAAGCGAGAGCGAGATCAAGAAAGATACTAATACATTGTATAGCCTAAACCTGCATTAGGATGAACAAATCCATCACCCAAGCCACCCAAGAAGTACAAGACAAATACAGAGAACCACGACACTTGACTAGTCCCTGGTATCATTAAGACGAGAAAACCACGACACTCGACTAGTCCCTGGTATCATTAAGACGAGAAAACCACGACACCTGACTAGTCCCTGGTATCACTGAGACGACAAAACCACGACACTCGACTAGTCCCTGATATCATTAAGACGAGAAAACCACGACACTCGACTAGTCCCTGGTATCATTAAGACGAGAAAACCACGACACCTGACTAGTCCCTGGTATCACTGAGACGACAAAACCACGACACTCGACTAGTCCCTGATATCATTAAGACGAGAAAACCACGACACTTGACTAGTCCCTGGTATCACTGAGACGACAAAACCACGACACTCGACTAGTCCCTGGTATCATTAAGACGAGAAAACCACGACACTCGACTAGTCCCTGGTATCATTAAGACGAGAAAACCACGACACTCGACTAGTCCCTGGTATCATTAAGACGAGAAAACCACGACACTTGACTAGTCCCTGGTATCATTAAGACGAGAAAACCACGACACTCGACTAGTCCCTGATATCACTGAGACGACAAAACCACGACACTGGGCTACAACCTGGTATCTGAGACGACAAAAGAAGAAGAAGTTAGTTGCGTATCCTTTACAGGACGTTACAGAGCCAACTCCGGCATTTGCAGGCTGTTTTAGTTTCACTCGCAATTTAACGTCCAGTAGTATCCCATGATATTGAACTGTTTG
>CAJHNH020002376.1:32500-67500 GCA_905116865.2 Candidula unifasciata | reverse complement strand
GGTTCTGCAACGTCCTGTAAAGGAGATGCAATTAACGTATCCTCTCGAATTCAGGAATGGAATGCAGTTCATGACTCTTGGTCTTTTTCAACAACCGCCTTCTCGTGCTTTCCCGTGGACGACCTCTGACTTCATTAAGGATTCCAATTAATTTAACTTTATCATGTCCCCACCCCCGCCCCTTCGCTCCCCCCCCCCCCTATGTATAGCTGTGCTGTCACAGTTCAATGCACCTCTTTGACTAAAAACCTATACATGCTGTGAAGACAAGCTTGTTTTAGCTGAGAAACAAAATGTTTGAAAAAATTCCATACGTTCAGCCAGCATCCGTCAAAAAGGCAGCTTTAGGTTATAATTGTGATTAGGTAATGTGCACCGTATAAAACATTGCTCGGCACAAAGTAGGCCTAAAAAGGACACTTGCAGGCATGATGCGATTAACGGAGACAGACCTACATACTGTTCTGACCGACGACGAAGCCGTCTGTCGGCCAGCCAATGGGCGACCCTGTTGTCGATGTTAATAAAGAGTGGGCTTTGCGCCAAATAATATAAACAACTAATCAACTCACCACAAAAACCTAACATTTCACACACATCTCCATGACATGATTAACACGTTCTTATTGCAGGAAGACAACTATAAGACCACTATGGTCACGCAGAATATTGTAACATTTCCAAACGCTAAAATTGTTTTCAGTACTTTTTTGCAAAGTGAAATATTCAAAATTTAAAACTAAATGGTGGTCCAAAGGACGTTATGTTGAGAAGCTCGCTCTCCTACGAAGAGAAATACAAGGGCAGGAAGAAAACAGTCGGTAACAGGAAAAGGAACGAGTGGTCTGATTTGGAACGAAGACGGACTAAGCCCAGAGACGTAACAAATACCAGAACTTTAGTCACGAAAGTGACGCAAATAAACCAGACCACAAATATAGCCGGAGACTGTTAGCTTCGGCTGGTTAGTAGCAGGATGAAAATGGCCGAACTTTTAATTTTTTTTTTTCTTAAAGGAATCGGAAACCACTACAAAATTGCACTGCAGGTTACTTTGTAGCCATAGGGGTGCCCCAGAAACTGCTTTACAGTTGAAGAGGGTTGCTATGGTTTGCTTCTGTTTGATTCTCTTCCTTGGGGTGTTCATTCTATGGACAGCAGTCCTGGGGGAGGGGGGGGGGAACCATTAAAGTCTGACCTTTTGACCTGGACCCCGAACAGGGTTTTCCCGTTAGAATACTTACTCTGAATGTACAATTAAAAGTAGTCGAAAAATTAAAAATTAAAAATATCGCATGTCAGCTGCAAATATACGTAACACGATATTCTCAAGACAAAGGCGGAATGAAATGACGAATTTTAAAAAACAAAAACTTTTTCGTCAAAACGAAAGAAAAAAAGCCATAGTTTGTATTGCAAAACTGAAGAGAAATGGAATCCAAGGAAACATGCTAAAATGGATCCAATCCTTCTTACACAGCAGAAGAACTAGAGTCAGTCTTGATGGCCAGCAGAGTAGAAAAGTGTTACTTCGGCAAGGAGTACCACAGGGAGGAGTTATCTCTCCAACTCTCTTTCTTGTGTATATAAATGATCTGGTGAAAGACCTCCCTACAGGAGTAAAAGCTGCCCTGTATGCAGATGATCTGGCACTCTGGTGTACCGATGAACACACCACAGTGGCAAATATAAGAATGCAGCGAGCAGCAGATCTCTTGATGACATGGGCAGAAAAATGGCATGTTGCCATCAACACAGACAAAACATCCACAACGCTTTTCTCTCTTTCCACCAGGGACAAAGCTGCTAGTATTCACCTAGGAACATCCTTGCTAAAGGAAGAAAGCTTCCCCACTTATCTTGGAGTAACATTTGATAAAAGGCTCACATGGAGCAAACATATAGAAAATGTAGAAGGGAAGGCCAGGAGACGACTAGGCCTACTTAGAAAATTGGCAGGTACAGGATGGGGAGCAAATGGAAAAACCCTAAAGAAAGTTTATAATGGAGCGATAAGACCCCACTTGGAGTTTGGTGCAACAGCATGGTCAACAGCTGCTAATTCCCACCTACAATCGTTAGACAGAGTGCAAAATCAAGCTCTTAGACTCATCACAGGATCCATGAAAACTGCACCAATCCTGAAGATGCAGAAAATAACTGCAATGCAGACATTGTCCTATAGAAGAGACACTAAAAACTATGATCCAGATGGAGAAGCTTAATAGTATGCAGTCACACCCAATGAATAAAAGGTTAGATGATCTGGCATTAGGGCGTCTCAAACGTAGCAGCTTTGTCCATCGGGGGAAAAGACTTAGAAGACAGTACCAAGCTGATCTACCTATTAGAACAACACCGCTGAAACCTACCCTATACCCTGTACCTTGGGAGCAAGTCAGTGATACAATACAGATAATGACTTCAGTCAATGGATTCACAACTGGAGATGAGTCCAATGATCTTCAAAAACGAACAGCTGCTCTTAGCATGATTCATGAAAACTATCCCGAACAGTCATGGATACATATTTACACAGATGGATCAGCAACCAGCGCGGTTAAAAATGGGGGTGCTGGAGTCTTTATTACATACCCAGGCAACCACCGCCACACAAAGTGGATACCCACTGGTAAATTCTGTTCCAACTACACAGCAGAGATTGTAGCACTAGAGCAGGCTGCCGAAATGTTACACAACACCAGTTCTGACTGCCACCAAGTGGTTATATTCACAGATGCGCTTTCAGTGCTTCAAGCCCTCAAGAGTGGCAAACTCCCTCACTTGAGATCTAAACTTGGCAAGGTGGCTGCCCAAAAGTGTACTGTACTCCAGTGGGTGCCATCCCACTGTGGTATACCAGGAAACGAAACCGCAGATAAACTTGCTAAAAAAGGGGCAGAATGTGACCAAGAAGAGAATGCAGTAACATACTATGAGAAGAAAAGGGCCATCCAGGCTATCAGAAGTGAACAGAGTCTGGCCAGAGATGACTACCACTTACTTGACCGGCATGGGCAGGTCATTGTCCTACGTCTCAGGACAGGACATAACAAACTTAACCAGCATATGCACAGGCTTCGTCTAAGTAGTTCACCTTTTTGCCCTTGTGGGCTATGTGTGCAGACTACAGAACATGTCCTGCAAGACTGTCCCTTGTTCAGCCCATTAAGAAAGGAATACTGGCCCAGTGAGTCACCACTGTACACAAAGTTGTATGGGACTAAAAATGAACTCATTAAAACAGTCAAGTTTATCACAAGAACCTGTCTGTCGGTGTAAATCAGAAAGCGAACACAAGAAGAAGAAGAACAGCGTGAGCACTATAGCTTGATATTGACTAGATGCACGCGGCAAGTTGCAGACCGAGTGTGACACGAGCAACAAGTCAGGGTTAACGCTCCCATGTAATGGTTTGACATCTGACATTGTTTCTCGGGAAACAACCGTAGCGTTTGTAGGACAAACCCATGGCATTTCTTCAAGGAAGCCATGGCGTTTGTAGGACAAATCCAGGGAATTTCTTCGAGCAATCCATGGCATTTGTAGGACAAAACAAAAGAGTTTATAGGATAAAATAAGGGCGTGTATGGAATGAAACCTTTGGATTCACGAAACAAAATCACCGGGTCTATGAAATAAGATCATGGTGTTTAATGTTTGTTTAGAATCGACGTCACTCAGGACATTCCCATAATCTCTCCGTCCCCATTTTCAGCAGCAAGCCCAGAGTTCCGATCATGTTGTACCAACATCAGTCTGATTGTACATCTGTCTCACCTCTCTGTGCAGATCGTTGAATAAATCCCCTGCTCACTCCCCGCAAATATAAAAAAGGTGTTTAAGGTTTAAAAACCACTATGTTCCTGCTACAAAACGACAACTTCTTGTTCTCCCCCCCCCCCCGCCCCCTTTCCCTCCCTCCCTTTAACTGCATAAGCGTGGCCGAGAGGTGGTAGATGCAGTTTGCCTTTGCCTTTTTGTTTTCTCGTTGCGTAGCTTGTGTTGAATTAATACTAATGCTGCGTTTCTGTAGTGTCTCTTTAACTTCCTTCATCCATTTCTTTCTTGGTCGGTCTCTTGGCTTACAGCCTGCTGTCCTCACGCAGTCCGCTTAATTAAGCTGCTGGCTGTTGTTGATTTATTCTGGGCAAACCGTGACATTACTGAACAAACCGTGACATTACTGGACAAACAGTGACATTTTTGTAAAAATAACATCCTACGCCTTTCTTGAAAAAAACCATGGCGTTTCTGGAACAAAGCCCTCATCGTTCTGGATTGAACATCACGACTGAAAATCGCTTGTGGGTCTTTAAAAAAAAACACACACACACACACAGCGAGAGAGAGAGAGAGAGAGAGAGAGAGAGAGAGAGAGAGAAAGAGAGACAGAGACAGAGACAGAGACAGAGAAACAGAGAGACACAGAGAGAGAGAGAGAGAGAGAGAGAGAGAGAGAGAGAGAGAGAGAGAGAGATACAGGCTTTCGTAAACGGAACATAGTTGTTACAAAGAGATGATGGTGTCTTATGAGTTAGCACAAATAAGGAATATATTAGTAAAACATGCGCTGTGAGGAGTGTGTGTGTGTGTGTGGGTGTGTGTGCGCGTGCAAGGAACGAGTGAAGGGGAGAGTTAAGAACGTGGCTTTGCTAAACAAAAAATCGTCAGTTCAAACAGAATCCCTAAAGGATGAGCTTTAGGTTATAATTGTGACTAGGTTGTTTGTGCCACACAAAATGGTTTAAAATTGCTCGTCATCGACTGACGGATACTTCGACAAATTAATCGACAGAGAAGCGGACCTAAAGGAATTCCCGCTGAAAGACACATGCAGATATACAGCAAGACAGACTAACAAACACACACACATATATAGATTATTATATATATATAGAAAGAAAGAAAGAAAGAGAGAGAGAGAATGAGAGAGAGAGAGAGAGAGAGAGAGAGAGAGAGAGAAGAGAGAGCAACAGACATATGTAAAAACACGTGGCGACTGTTATACAGGCAAACACATAGATAAAGGACAGTCAGACTTATGGTCAGACAAAAGAAAGACATACAAACAGTGTATGGACAGCCACATCTGCAGAAAAGCCACCAAAGAAACATAGAAACAGAAAGCATGACAAACAGGCAAAAAGACAACACAAACAGGCATACACGAAAGACTTACAGACATACATAGATGCACAATTCAGTCACGCCTGAAGAAGCTTGCGAGGTATATAACATTTCAATTCTTTAAGAAACAAGCACGTCTTAACCACCCCACAATATAAAACAGTGAACACAAACAAACAAATGCAATAGAGCGTGTCGGAACACTCCCCAAATGCATCTGATAGAATCACGCGGGAACATTCTTGTAGAAGATTCCAAAACATTCCAGACGCTACTAGCTTTCAGAAATTATTACGAGATTTCTGGCTCGTGTCTGAGGCAGCCATCGATCCGTTTGTCTGCCGCATCACTTTCCACCCTGTCGCTGTAGTTACCGAGTTATCAACCGCGCGGCTATGGGAAATGCCATTGATAATGTAGTAAGATGGGTAGACACGAGGAAGCCGAGTTTCCCCTCCACAATTCCTGGCTCGCCATGGGATTCCCGAAAGACGAGTAATACGACTCGCGCGGCGTCTGCCAACTCTTACAGATGCGTAATTGGTAGAAGAATAATTCATGGAAACAATCACCCTTTTGTTTAATACATCGGTAGGTGGCCTTGAAAAAGAAAAAAAAAACAACTTTCAGAACATAAATAGTTTGCGATGCTTCAGTGAAAAGACAAGGAATTATGAAGTGTGTATAACAATGTGACAGTTCTTCATTCTTCTTCTTCTTATTCTTCTTCTTCTCCTTCTTCTTCTTTTTCTTCGCCTTCTTTGCTTTCTCCTTCTTCTTCCTCTTTTTTGTTTTCCTCTTCTTCTTCTTCTTTTTCTACTACTACTTATGTTTCTTTTTCTTCTTCTTTTACTACTTCTTCTTCTTCTTCTTCTTCTTCTTCTTCTTCTTCTTCTTCTTCTTCTTCTTCTTCTTCTTGGTTTTGTGGCTTAAAGATAGGCTGCGATATCTGCTTTTCGGCTCAACACATCCGATTTAAACAAATCCATATTTAGTCGCCGTTTAGGACACGCTCTATAGGTTTTAGGCTGATTGTTGTTCCCCATAGAAATCGACCACAGAGCACATTTCGGGAAAATGGCGAGTGGGGGCAGAGTAGTTTTGTTCATTCTGCGTTTATAAGTATTCTTCATTGTTTTATTTTGCCATCAGCCGCTTGCCTGAAGGTCCTTGGGAGTGGTATCTACATACAATGCCAGTAGTTTATCTCCTGTAACACACGCCTTGAAATATACGCAGGAGACACGGTCTCAGCAAGTATCGCCAAGGACAGTCGGTTGGGGTCTGGACATCAACCAAGGAAACATGACCAGCCTGGGGCTAATTCCAGACTGGTCGCATTTGCTGTGTTTAACCAGTTCTCCCTGGAATATTTGAAGCTCAAGTATTTGTTTTTTTTTTTACACGAATTCACTTTTTATTGTTTGTGTGTTTTATACCTTACTCAAAAAGAAGGTTACTATAAGATTTCCAAACAGAACAGTGATGCACTAAAGCCAGCCTCCACTGTGGAGAGGGCACCGAACTTTAACTTTAGCAGAAGATGCCAATGAAGATAGTATTCGTGATTTAAGTTCATAGAAGAGTTACTTTCAGAGTGGCAATACAACAGTTGTAGCGACCAGTTACAGAGTCTTACAAAGAATCTTGGACCCACCAAAGATACAAACAGTAGGGAATGGAGAGTGAGAAGCTACAACGAAATTCATAATCTGTTTAAATCACTACTGATCACTGGCATCATGAGAGCTAACAGACTAAAATTGTGAGGCATATTGAAAGAATGTCATATGGCAGAGAGGTAAAAACTGTATACACAAGGGAGCTGAATGGTCGTAGACTACGAGGCAGACCAAGAAGACGACGGAGAGATGATATTCGGACAGATCTACAAACACTTGATGTCACTTTGTGGAAAGAGAAGGCCAAAAATAGAAATGAATGGAGGCGGGTGATTTCTGCAGCAACTAACCTGAAAGGCTTGGAATGCTGCATAAGAATTAGTGACCATTTGACAGTTTAGGCATAATCCACCTCGAAGACGTCAATTTATTATTAAACATGCTTAGATAAAGATTTGAATCAAAGATATTCTTGCCAGCAAGCTAACTCACTCCACATCTTCCAGAAAACAAACCATTGCCTCCTAAGAAAATCGTAACAGTTGTCACAGAAGATTCTGTCGCCGCTTCCTCCTGGCTGTACCGTGACGTCATATTTACTCTGGCGAATTACCCCCGATACCAGAAATAAAAAGTTAAAGGTCTTGATTAATTTTCCGAATCTTCTGGAACCAGCATTTTACATGTCAATAATTTTATGTGGAAACAACTCGCGCTTGTCTGGAGAGTTCGCTTTAATTGAAGAAGAGTTTCTTCTAGAATCAGGGGAAACTTTGTAGGTGGTAACGGCACAGTGTTATTGGAATGAGCGCAGACTGCGGGCGTTCTTGTGCATGGAACAAGAAGTTAGTAGTTAGGAATAATAATGTGATGATAATTAATTAAATCATTAATGCCAATAATGTTTAATATTGCTGAAAATGTATGCTTTGAATGGGGAGTGTACGCTATTCCCAGTGTTATTATAAAGCTTTATTTTTCGCTGCACTGGGAAAAGGTAATGTTGAATGTAGTCTAACGGTCAAGAGATGAAGGGGCGTGGCAATATTAATTTATTTACATTATTGAATCGGTGCTACAATTTGATTAGTTCTCAGCAAGACTATGGTGTTAGTTGCAGATAGTGAATTCTAAACGAAGGTGTTTCTTCCAAAGGTTTGTTTGTGTAATTATGTTGGTCATAAATGTTTCAGATAACGTATGACCAATGTGGATGCGAAATTATTTTGCGCCCTTTGTGGCGAACTGTCCAGTTTAAAACTGCGCTCCACTTAAAGGTCAGTTCTGCGCCATTCTCAGGCCTGTGTGATATGCATTTGCATACGTAAATCAATTAATTGCACTGATCGATGACAGCAATAAAAATTTTTTTAAAAAAAGCTTCAAAATGAAAAGATAGAAAAGAAATGAAACCTTATTCTCTGTGTGTGTGCGTGTGTTTGTGTGTATGTATATGTGTAAATATATGTGTGTCCATATATATATATATATATATATATATATATATATATATGTGTGTGTGTGTGTGTGTGTGTGTGTGTGTGTGTGTGTGTGTGTGTGTGTGTGTTTGTATTACCCAGTATGAAATCGTGTCCCACTCTGGGATCTGTGCCATCCGTAGGCATTCCCATAAGCGCATGAAATAACTGCACTAGTCAGCGACCGAAATCAAAAGTAAATGCAAGCTTATGCTTTCACTTAAATTCCCCCAGGTCTGATGCAGGTAGTGATATCTCAGGCGGGCACATATTTAGATCCCCATGGATTAAAACTCAACAGTTCTTAAAGCTTACCGAACAATTTGAAATCCAAATTCTTAATTGGGATACCCTTAGTTGAACGCTGGGTAAGGTGATGGGAAAAAATATTTCCTCTGTCGTGTGCAGAACTAAAAAATTCTTGCTTGCACAGTTCGTGGCTTCTGTAGCAGCTATGAGGCCCTAAATCCCGAGACTCAAAAGAACACCCACCCCCGCTCCTGTCACTGCTATCCTCATCATGTAGCAGGTCCTTTGCAGAACGTTGCTCTCATCACAGTCTGCCTGAAAGAAACCCGATCTCTCGCCAGTTCTCCCACCTCATGTACTTTCATACTCAAGGAGTCACTTATATCTTGTGCCCATCTTCGTGTTGGTTGGCCCCAGCTCTTCCTTCCTGGCACCATGCCTTCTGCTATATTTTGTACTATCCTCCATGACGCTTTATATTACAAAAATATTTCAACTTTTGAGACAGGATGCTGTTTACTAGCCAGTCTTCCTTGATGTTCAGATCTTTTAAAACGTCAGTATCCCTCCTCTTCGTCCATTGTATTCTGAAAAATTTTCTTTAGCATTTCAGATCAAAAGCCCTGTTTTTTTTTCTTCTTAAGAACTGTGAGATATTCCACCATTCGCATCCATATGGAAGATGCACGCACTAAAAATTTAAACATTGATTTCCTTGATGGTACTGAAAACATACACTTTTAATGCTGTTTAAGATTGTACAGCTATGTAATAAATAAATAAAGTTAAATACAGGTAACATTTAGTTGGGAGTTGTTTTTTAAACATATTTTTTCAAGGTCTGGTCTTTTGGGAATTTAACTGGGGAATAGGGGATACTTAATAAGGGTTGTCTGTGAAATCCAAGGTAGCATAGTGGCTATACACTTGCTTTCTAGCCCTAATATCCATCATTCGAATCTGCACCGGGCGGGTGTTTTAAAAATGGCATATACTTTTAGGTCTACCTAGTCTAAAACGGGTACCAGTAAATATCAGGTGGAGTAAAAGTAGTAGGAATGTTGATCACATCACTCATGGAGTACTGACGGGTCCTCACAAACTATATGTTGATCACATCACTCATGGAGTACTGACGGGTCCTCACAAACTATATGTTGATCACATCACTCATGGAGTACTGACGGGTCCTCACTAACTATATGTTGATCACATCACTCATGGAGTACTGACGGATCCTCACAAACTATATGTTGATCACATCATTCATGGTGTACTGACTGGTCTTCACAAACTATATGTTGATCACATCATTCATGGAATACTGGGTGGTCCTCACAAACTATATGTTGATCACATCATTCATGTTGTACTGAGTTGTCCTCACAAACAAAATGTTGATCACACCACTCCTGGGGTACTAACGGGCCCTCACAAACTGTTTGTTGATCACATCAATCACGACTGGTCCTTACAAACTTTATGTTGGTCACATCACTCATAGAGTACTGACGGGCCCTCACAAACTATATGTTGATCACATCACTCATGGAGTACTGACGGGTCCTCACTAAATATATGTTGATCACATCACTCGTGGAGTACTGACGGGCCCTCACAAACTATATGTTGATCACATCACTCATAGAGTACTGACGGGTCCTCACAAACTATATGTTGATCACATCACTCATAGAGTACTGACGGGTCCTCACTAAATATATGTTGATCACATCACTCATGGAGTACTGACGGGCCCTCACAAACTATATGTTGATTACATCACTCATAGAGTACTGACGGGCCCTCACAAACTATATGTTGATCACATCACTCATAAAGTACTGACAGGCCCTCACAAACTATATGTTGATCACATCACTCATGGAGTACTGACTGGTCCACACAAACTATATGTTGATCACATCACTCATGGAGTACTGACTGGTCCACACAAACTATATGTTGATCACATCACTCATGGAGTACTGACTGGTCCACACAAACTATATGTTGATGACATCACCCATGAAGTACTGAGTGGTCCTCACAAACTATATGTTGATGACATCACCCATGAAGTACTAAGTGGTCCTCACAAACTATATGTTGATGACATCACCCATGTGGTCCTCACAAACTATATCTTGATGACATCACCCATGAAGAACTAGGTGGTCCTCACAAACTATGTCTAGCGCCACATGTCTGTTGTGTCAGTGGTTCGGAAAGGATTTTTACTTTAAACAAGAACAGTATAGTCCAGTCGTTGCATAAAATGTGGGCTGTCTGGAAGAAAATGGGGATCTTTTTAGTCTCTTGCATCGAACAATAATATATGTAAACACATGTTAATATTTATGTCTGGCGTCTCCATGCAGTAACATGTATATTTTCCCTGGTCTCTGGGTAGTAAGCTAGGATGCCTATGTGCGTAGTTGCGCACATAAAAAAATCCCTTGGTAGTTGAAAATCGAAAAAAATGTAGCCTAACTTAATAAGCGGGCTTATTATGTTAGAGATATTGTTATACACTTTTCGGCACTCTGTAGATTCAACACAAAGCTCTTCTTTCAAGGACACGGCTATTCAGCTGACCTTCCGCGGACCAAATCTAGTCCTTTTATGCGCAGGACGTGGCCCCAGATCATTGCCAATTTTATTAATGATCATTCGGCGCTGGACAAGCCATATGTGGTCAAGGCCCTTTGGGAACAAATAACGAAGTCAGATGAGGAACTGGATTGTTATGGCCTGGAGAGATTGATGCACCTGGGTGTGACCAGAGGGTCTGGTCGGCATAATACACTCTGAGGAAAGGCAAGATGGACTTATAACCAGACTACGACCGGTACCATTAGTACTGGAACTCTACACTCTCTGCTGAAGACGGGGACGAAGCGCACATGGAATGCCCCGAGTGCTGTGATGTCAATTCTTGACGTAGCTCAACTCAACATTCGACACTGCGGCTCGGGTCTCTGTCTCGTGACGATCACCATTTTCAAAATGTGTCCCTGAGAAAGCTGAGTTAAATTGCCCCTTTCTAGAACATTACATGACTGTAGGCTGTACTAAACTAGTGGACGTAAATTTGCCTAGAAAAACAACACAACAGCCAGGGACTGTTGGGGTTGGTTCTGTAACGTCCTGTAAAGGAACTAAATCAGGCCAGGCCCGTAAAGGCTACACTTATAAGGTTGTGGTCTGATTATACAAATAAGGTGTTGTGGTCTAATTATAAAAATATGGGGTAGCACCTTACATCAGATAATCACAAGGGTTCAGTGATTTACTTTCTTTTTAGCTATCTACTTTTTTTTAATTTGCTGAGTGGGTGGGTGGGTGCATGGTTAGTTGTTTGGTTGGGTGGGTGGATGGCTTGTTAGCTGTTGGGTTATTTGGGTGGTTGGGTTGTTTTTAAATAAACCATTTAATCGAATTACTACATTAAGGTGAAGTTAAAACAAAGTTACATAAAACAGTACAGTATAACATTTTTTGCAAGGGCAACATTTTGTGATGTGTGTGTGTGTGTGCGTGTGTGTGTTTTTTAATTTGCCTAATTAGTGAGAGTAATTTTCATCCTCAACATACCCAACGAAGATAATTTCCACAATGCAACTTGGTGTCTAGAAACACATACATGCACACACTCGCGCGCACATACAGGCATACATCAATTTTCGTGTGAGTGGTTATTCAACGTAAAGGAGCGAGCGATGTCTCGATATGTATCGAAGAAGGAGGTGAAAAAGTGTGAGGGTTAAAAAAAAAGGGGGAGGGAAGGAGTGAAAGTATAGAATGATGAGCAATTATGAAATCTCCGGCAATAAGTAATTTTCTGTAGTGCAGATTCGCCCTACATTTGCTTGAACACTTCTTTTCCTTCTACTTTTTCTCTTTCGCCATTTACCTCGGCAAGGTTTGGGGAAGAGGGGGGGGGGGGGGGGAATGTAAGGATTGTTTGTACGCTTTTTCCAATGCATGTGCAAGTTAGTGTTCATTTATATTATGTTGCTCCTGATGTTGTCGCTCCCTATCTTGCGTGGCGTCCCCCTTGCTCTGTGTTGATTATATTTCATTAGCGTGGCTCTCTGTGGCAATTGGTATCAGGGCATTCTCGTCAGGTGGCCAAACTATCTCATTTGTTGTTCTTTAATGAATTGTATGACTGGTTTCAGTCCTGTTTTTTTTTTTTTTTTTCTCTAACACACAGTAAACAAATTCAGTTCTGACGAGTGCTTACCGGGATTTGTGTATGTAGGATTCTCATCCGTGAGGTGTTACTTGTGGTCTGCAATCCTAGGGGGCGGGAAGGGGGAGGCACAGTTTCATTATCACCTTGATCTTACTATGACCAGCTCCAGTTGGCAGCCCGTGCTGCTGACGTCACCGGGTCGGACTAACGATGCGTTAACGCAGCGGTTCTCAAACAAGAAAAAAAATTATTTTGACAGTGGTGATGGAAGACAACTTGAATTTTAACTTTTAAGTATCTGCATGCATTCTTTAATAATTTCACAATTTTTAGCCGACTTTTCTTGATTATTGCCATGGCACCCCTGGCATACACTCACTGCACCCCAGGGTGCCTCAGCGCCCAGTTTGAGAACCGCTGAGTTAAGGCATCGCCAGCCTGACTCTATGACGTCAGCAGCACGATCCGTTAGCTGGAGCCGGTCGTGATCCAACCTTGGCTTTTCGCCCTTTTTCCATTTTTGTGAATGCCTTATATTGTATGGCGTAGCAAGGCATATTTTCTAGAAGGGGACAAATGTTTTTATTTGCTGTGTATGTAAAAAGTTAAATTTAGGAATACTTAAAACGGATTAGAAAATTAAAAAAAAAAAAAAAAAACAGTACAGTGTCACTGTGAAAAAAAAAAAAAAAACCACTGCTATTGAAATACTACGAACTGTTTATGAACAGTGGGAGACAGTTCAAAAGATATCTGCATGCCTTCTTTAATAATTTCACAATTTTTAGCCGACTTTTCTTGATTATTGCCATGGCACCCCTGGCATACACTCCGACCCGATGACGTCAGCAGCACGGGCTGCCAACTGGAGCTGGTCATAGTAAGATCAAGGTGATAATGAAACTGTGCCTCCCCTTTCCCGCCCCCTAGGATTGCAGACAACAAGTTTAACACATAGAGTCGTAAAAAAGAAGTAGGTGAAAAATGAAATTTTGCAGATGATGGACCAGAGAGAAGACAGGAAAAGAATGATTAGGAACAGTAATCTACTATAAATAAAGAAAATAGAGAACATATGAGAAAAGGTTAAATAAACCTAGCTGAATCAGTTGTGCACAGAGATTGGGAAGAATCACGGGAAAGAATCATATTCTATGCACCAGTAGATAGGCATATTAACAGGGAAGAAGAGATGTAACATCACTGGCTGTTCAAATCGAAAGAAGGTAAAACAATAATGGTGCAAAGTAGCATGATTAAAAAAGGACAGAAAACGTGGGGGATCGATATAATCATAATAGACCAGAAGTATATTTGCAGAACAACAGTGAACGCTCACCAATATTGGTTTCAGAAGTTGAGGATGCATTGCATCATATGTAGAAAGGAAAGACATCCGGACCACAAAACATCACCATGGAAGAAATTGAAGCTGTGGGAACATTTGGAATTGAAATAATAACAAAATTGTTAAATGACATTTATAATAACGAGTACATTCCTAATGACCTATTAAAATCTATATTTATTGCTCTGCCAATGAAACCGAACACTTTAAAACCTGAAGACTTTTGCATCATAAGTCTTAAATGTTAATGAGAATAATGATGAGAAGAATAAGAAACAAGATTAAACCAGAAATTGTTGAAGAAAAGTGTGGATTTGTAAAAGGAAAAAGTACAAACAATGCTAAATACGTCATCGGGACTCTTTCGGAAAGAGCCATAGAAGTAAAACACGATCTTTAGTTATGCTTTACTGACTGAACGAAAGCATTTGATTGTGTGAAATATGCAGAAATAATCAAACTACTAGAAAAGTTATTGACGAACATGATTTACGAATTATAAAGAACAAGTATTGACAGCAAAACAGAAGCTAGCTATAAGAATTGATAACCATTTGGGGATATATTTCAAAGCATAATGAGGGGTCAAATTTAGAAAGTCCGCATACTCAAAATATAAATGTGGTCCAGTGAGAGACATTTTTGGATCCTCGCCGGTGATACAGAGTTCGTGCGCTTTGTTATGAATATCTCTGTATACCCTATGGCAGATGTTTATTACAACTATGACGATACACGCGCGCAATTAAATGCAGCCTAAAGAGCAAAGATAATTATTGGTTGATGTCATCATCATCATCATTATCCTCAGTATTTGCCATGACTATAATCGTAGGTGGTCATGATCGCCATCATACACGATCACCAGAATTACTGATCATGTCATTGTTCTTGTCGCGCCCATTTAATTTGGTCATGCCATCCACGCTCTGATCTCACCAATCTCGCCTGCTGTCACCATGTTATCGTGCCCATTTCTGAACAAGAACACAATCACCGACTGTATATGCCTAACTTCTGTAATTGCTTTACGTTTGTCATCAGTCTCGATGGAAATTTTCTGTGTTTTTTTGGTATCATTCCCTGATACTCTTTAATTGGTTGATTGTGAATCCTCCGAAAGGTCTTGGACAGATAAAATTAGTTATCAGGATGTCTTGAGGAAACTGACTCGCGAAAAGAACTGACTGCCTACATTAGAAGGAGACAATCTACATTCTTTGGTCATGTGATGAGAAGGAGAAAACTTTAGTACATTGTGACTGTAGGAAAGCTGGAAGGAAGGAGAGGCTGGACAGTCTGACATCGTGGCATGGAAGATCATCTGTGTAAGAGTTGATTGAAAGTACACGAGACAGAAGACTGTGGACAGACATGACTACCAGCGCCACACGGCATAGACTTTTAGAAGACTGTCCTTCTGCGGGTTTCTGTGGGTAAGGTAATGGTAATTTGGAGAAAAAGGTTTTTGTCCTGTTTAACCAGCTCTTGGGTTGAGCAGTGGTTATACTGAATACTGAGAATTTGTTTCCTTGCTGATTTTGGTTTGATTTTTCCTTTGCTGCGCATGGTAGCACCTGGTTGGCGTTTTCTTTGCCTGCATGCCATTTTCTATTGAACGTCCACGTCTCCCTTTTATCCCCTGCCACCCATCGTAGAGTTGTCGCTGTTAGTCATGAGATATTGTTCAGACATGACCAAGCCATTTTCATCTTCTTACTTTGATAACGTAAGACAGGATAGAGCATAACCCCCCCCCCCCCAACGCCCCTTTTTTCCCCTCTGTCTAGGTTCCTCGTGTGTGATCTTGATTGGCCAAAACATTAAAAGGAGCCTCCTAATAATAAAAAAATAATAAAAAAATAAGTCTCTAGTTTATGTGTAGTAATAGTTTATGTGTCATCTTCCAAAACCAACTGTTATGTAGTAGTATTTTCAAAATAATGCGCTTTTATATACTGAGTTTTGTTTTTAAACGAACTCCTGCTGACTTCCCTATATGTTTGATCATGGCAAACGTTCGGTTGGTTTGCGTTTATTTTAATAGATATAACAATGCCCATATCGGTAGGCAGGCCAAACAATTTTTAGAGACCTCAGAGATGTGGTTTTACAGAAGAATGATTAGAACACCTTGGACAGCCAAAAAGAGCAACCAAGAGGTTTTAAAAGAAGCGGGAGCCCGAAGACAACTTATCACAGACATCAGAAGGAGACAGTCATCATTTTTCGGCCATGTTATGAGAAGAGGGAAAATAGAACATGTTGTGACCACTGGAAAGATCTGTGGAAGGAGGGATAGAGGAAGACAACGAGAGAAGATGCTTGACAGTCTTGTTGCATGGCATGGAGGTGTGTCGGCACACGAACTGATACATGCTGCAGGAGATCGCAGATTATGGAGAGGCATGATCGCCCACGCCAGTCGGCAAGGCACCTGATGATGATGAATGCCCATAGGAATCGCAATTTGGGAATGATTGTAAAAACACAAGTGTAATATAAAGTTTCATGAATACATTAAACAACCACCGCATCCTATTCTCCTTTAAACGCATTACATTCTTTTGCATAACAAAATGAATGTTTGTTTGTCGGGACAGAGTTCCAGTGTGGTGACCACAAATATGTGAAAGTCAAACATTTTGCACTACAATGACAATATCTGATATGCGATTACCGCGTATCGCAAGTTGTACTCCGAGTATCGTAAGAATTTTATATTTCCACAATTATAAAGACTGTAGTTATTTATTAAACATCAAACACTATAATTACAGAAGTGTAAAGTCTTGACAGTCGCAGTAGCGCAGTAGGTAACATGCTTGCATGTCGGCTCGATAATTATCTATTAACTTAAAAGCGACGATGTTTTATATTGGCCTAGGCTCCCGAGCGAACCCCAGCTTTTAATAGTAAATTTATGGG
This sequence comes from Candidula unifasciata, assembly GCA_905116865.2. NCBI lineage: Eukaryota > Metazoa > Mollusca > Gastropoda > Stylommatophora > Geomitridae > Candidula > Candidula unifasciata. The sequence continues at coordinate 50,544 of CAJHNH020002376.1, read as the reverse complement.
AAGTAAAGGCAGCCATAGTGACACTGACCTTGTCCTCCACAGAGTCTCAATTGTCTGTTCAAATGGTGGGCCGATACCTAGAACACAGAAATTTTTAAAGCATGCAACATATATAAGGCTAGACATTGTTACATTGCGCAAAGGAAGGACAGATCTTTAGACTGGAATTTCTACATTTCATACCCTAACGGAAGGACAAATCTTTGGACCAAAATTATTTCATTGCAAACTCAAACGGAAGGACAGATCTTTAGCCTGACATTTTTACATTGCAAACCCAAACGGAACGACAGATCTTTAGACTGGAATTTTAACATTGCGTACCCAAACGATAGGAATATATTCAGCGTAACATTTTTACATTACATACCCAAACAATAGGACATATCTTTGGCGTGAAATTATCTACTCAAAAGATAGGACATATGTTTAGCGTGACATTGTTACATTGCGTACCCAAACGAAATGACATATCTTCAGCTTGAAATGTATTTATATTGCGCACTCAAACATGCGCGCACGTGTGTGTATTTCCCTTTTTCTTGCTTGGAAGCTTTTTTTTTAACAAACACTTATTAGTATTCAGTGAATTTATGATATGACTAACATCACGACGGCCGCAGTGGCTTCGCAGGACACTTCCTAGCACCAATTTTATGCATTATTGACATGAGAGCAGAAGGTTAGTTACGAAATGGCGCCTGGAGACTGATTCGACTTAAGAACTTTTGGCGTGCAAACAAGCTAATGGACATTGCACTTCCACTGCTCGAATCATAAAGTTGGCAGAAAAATGTTTTTGGACCAGACTCTGATGTTAATTGGACCCTTTTAAACGCTTTCAGACGTATGGATCATATATATCTATATTTTATAGGCTAATCAGCTTAGGTGGGGGATGTTGTCAAAATGACGCCGGCCGCCTTACTTGCAGGGACTGTAGCTGGTACCCAATTGAGGCTGGGTCGACAAGGGAGCCACAGTCATTTTTGAAAAAAAAAAAATCCCGGCTTCATCAGGACCTCAACCCGCTACCTTCCGATCGGCAGGCGAGCGTATAGCCGCTAGACCACTGCTACTCCCTCTGAGTTTAATGAAGACTCTAAAAATGAGCACATTAACACAGATTATAAACAGCATGTTCATACCATCACTGTGTTATCAGTGCCAAGCTTCGACATTATCAAACGATTTCAAAAAAAAAAAAAAAAGTTACTTGCACATCCTTTACAGGACGTTGCAGAACCAACCCCAGCATTTTTTAGTTGTGGTTTTTCTAGGCAAATTTACGTCCAGTAGTTTGAAGTTGCTTTCTGGGCGGTCGGCTTCTCGACACCACTGTAGAAACCAACGCAAGGCGCAAGGCCGGCAGCTGGGATCGAACCCGGCACCCCGGCATTACGAAATGTGTTCGCAACGCCTAATCCGCAAACAAAGGTTAACTTAATTAAAATAGCACATTGAAAATAAATGTGCCTGAAACGTCACTATCCGAGACTTCATGTCACTTCTCCGTGTGTGTTCTGTAGCCCCAATGTGGGTGTTTAAACAACAACAACAACAGACCAATCAACTAATCAGTGCTATTTCTGTCGAAGTCAGTACATCTGTATGAGATGTGAGGAACAAACAGTCTGCATACACAAAAGCCAGATCTGTAAAACGGATGTGAACGCAAAACTCAGGTTCTAGAGGAAGTCCAGAAGTAGATGAACATCCAGAACTTTCCGCGGGAGAAGAAGAACACGAAGAAGAAAACAATTCGAGGTAAAGTTAGAAGTAATACTTTCAGAGAGCCGCGGGAACAACACCGTGCGCTAAATTCATTGAGAAATAGAAGATTAAATGGTTTCTCCATCTAGTTAAAATGCACCCAGAACACATATCAACACAAGCCGCTATACATGATACAATTCTGGGCGGAATCAAGAGGTCGCCCTATGATTATGGACTGATACCACTAAAGACCTTTTACATTGACACGGTATGGCAATAGCTATTGCTACCCACCAAACAACGGATCGCAAAATGTTCCTCCCCACGCCACTTAACGCCAAAAGTATAAATAAATTATGCTGATAGTGGTAACGTTCATAATGTAATGAGAATTACCATGGAGCACAGGAACTTGTTATTTGAGGGGTGGAGGTAGTTCAGTTACTACTAGGCATGCACCCAGTCGACATTGTCATGTACTAAATCCACACATAAAATTCACATCGCCGATCGAGTACCGACATCCTCATCGTCATCATCATCATCATCATCATCAACAACGTCTTCATCTTTTTGTGTTACTTAGCGCTCGCAATATATCTATTTTACGAACTGTTTTTGTCCTCATAGATGGAATCCAGTCATCTTAGGGTCTCTCTTGCACGACCTCGTGTGCTCCATCCACTTGTTTGCCATTGCATTGTATGTTTGGTGATTCTGTCCTTTTTTCCTGGTGACGTGCCTACAAAATCGCCGTGTGTGTGTATGTGTGCGTGCGCGCGCGTGTGTGTGTGTATGTATGTGTGTGTGTTTGTGTGTGTGTGTGTGTGTGTGTGTGTGTGTCTTAAAAGCGTTGATCTGGTGGTAGCATAGATTTTGCCTTTTTTTTTTTTTCCTTCACTTTTCTCAAATTTATTCCGTTTAATGTTCATCTGCTTCCTTTATGATTTATTCTGGTATTAAACTTTACTTCCCTTAGTGGTCCTCCAACTGTCACTGCTGGTATTTGGAAATAATGTTGAAATTTAAATACACAATTTTTTTTTTTGTTCAACTTGATAATGCAGTTCATACTTTTTAAGGCTGCCGTTGTCTTCTTGCCTAAGCGTTTCATTTTTTTCTCATGGGTTACTTGGCAATAAAAAGTGTAACCTAATAGGTTACCACATTTATTCATGTGACCAGTGTCATCTCTGCTTGATCTGTCACAGATGTCTTCACTATATTTGTCATTCCGTAGGTGATTTTCAATGCCATATTTCCTAAATCATATGTGGCTTCTGGTTTGTTACTGATGGTCTATTTAGAAGACTGATTTCATCTGCTTAGTTCATGTGGGGAAACCCTGTTTACAGATGAAGGTAATAAAATAAATAATAAATCTCAAATTTCAGACTTAATGGACACACAGACCATTGATAGTGGTCTATCTGGAAGAATGGGAGTGGCATGTCGATCCCCTCTAGATCAGTGGCCGTCACCCCCAGCCGCACACGCCCACAACAGCTCCGGAAACATGCTGAGCAGCAACACCAACGGTAGCTTCACGGGCTTCTCCTCGTCCATGTCGGACAACGAAAACAGCAACAGTATGATGAGTGACTGCCAGAGCAGCAACAGTGGCACGGCGCCCATCAGCCACGTCAAGAGTACGTCTGGTAACACGACGACCACCAGCCACCCCAGACAAAACCTGGTTAGCAATATCATGCTGCACGGCGTAGCGATTGTGTCGCTAGTAATTGATAACAAGGTGAGTTACCATTAGAGGGTTCGGTCAAACAAACGTTAGTCTCCCCACAGAAAGTAGGTTACGTTTCACTGATAACTTTCTTGGACTGTCTAACAAGCTGGACATTACGGGTGTGCCACTCTGTCTTGCATTTACTTTTTTATTTCGATAAAGAATATGCCTGTGACACAGGTTTCATCACTCTTTAAAGGTGGAGTGTGTTAGACCCAGATTGTCGATGTTTTTGTAGTTTTAAAGGCGATGGAATGCTAAAATATAGAAAAGGCCATAACAACGGCATTGAAGAATACCCCCATCACCTAGTGCCATGTCGGGTGGCTCGAAGTCGACCAATCAGAAGTGAGCTGGCTGAAGGTCAATCAATTGAAAGTGAGCTAGTGTATATATAGACGGTCCGTGCGGAGACCAATGTTTCTATTACCGGGTTTCAAATGGGGGCACTGGGCGGGGCGGGGGGGGGTGGTTGGGGTTTGGGGGTTTGGAGTGGTTTGTGGGAGATAGACTAGGTGCAGTGCACCCCTAACACGTATTTAGTAAACGTCAAATAATTAGGGGTTGGCTGAAATGAGAGGTGTTGGGTAAAAGGCTCAGATATCGTAACTTAGCTGTTAACCACAGCACAGGTGTAAACCGCCATTGTAAAAACTGAGAATTATATGCTTTCTGTTACCGCAGGCTATGTCTTTAATATTTTTTAAATACTGTTTTCTCAAGGAAATTACTGCAGTAATTTGAGTCAGCTTGAGTATAATAGATAGATAAATGGTATGGTAGACTAGTTAATGTGCAACTTTAGGAAATGGAGAGGCAAGGAAAATATTACCGCGTTGAAAGTCGTGCACATTGAGAAACTCTGTTGACCAAAGTGTGCTGATGAGTGTGTTGTTGTCCGTCCATCACGAGTGATGAAGACCACTTTCATCCAAAGTAGCTGGATGAAAGTGACTTGCGCAAGGACTTGGATTTAAGTGAGGAAGAGGTGAGTAATTCGTCGACCTCACTCGCTCGCCTGTGTCCATCTTGATCCAATGGCAGGACGATGTCGAGACGATTGGAAATGGACCTATACAGTGGAGACCAAGGCGTCTTAAGTGCCCTGCCTTGCTCGAAGCTCTCCACAGAGCTTGCTGGTAAACGCCATCTTGTCCGTTGAACCAATAAGAGGTTTCATCCGCACAATCCGCCGAGTCCAGTCTTTTCATGCAGGGTAGACATATCCTATTTACTAAGTGGTTTAGAACCAGGTCGTCTACCCTCTCCTGGTTTAGCCAGCTCGTCGAAGCTGTTGCTTTGTGTCTGAGTACATACGGACATGTTCAGGCGCTGTGAGAATAACCCAGCTCATAGCTGGTTGAATCTAACCATCTCCACCAACCCGTCTGGTAGACAAACATGTTGGCCACTTCATTTCAGAGGCTTCTTGCAGCTATGATTTTTATGTTAAATATAGAACACTATCATATGCGATGCTTTACCAGGTCATGAATATCACACAGCTGAATACCCACAGTTCTTCCAACTATCAAACAAGGCTTAAATTACTCGGGGTGGGGATTTCAAATGAAAATTCTTAAAGTAATTTATAAACAACAATAACCATGTCATTTTCTTGTGACTTGTCAATATTGTTGTTGACATTGTATATCACCATACTGGATCTACATTTGTTGATTGCTTTCTATAGGCTTCATCCCTTCACTAATTTAAAACAAAACGGATAATACAACGCTTCTCCTCTTGGGTGCATGTCAAAAGTGGGGCGGTCATTCTCAAACTGCTATTATGACGTCACAATATTCCAGCCACACCGTAATATCACGTGCTTCATACTCTTGACAACCACTACAACAATACTGACATTTTACAAGACAATGAGATGTCTATTGTACTTCCTACAACACCTTTAAGATTTTAAACTGACGCCTCCTGGCAGCGCGAAGAGATTTGAAAATTACACCGACCTAAACTTTCTTCAACAGGAGCGACTGTGTCTCGCACAAATCTCCAACACTCTTCTCAAGGACTACAGTTACAATGAAATCCACAACAGACGCGTGGCGCTGGGCATCACATGTGTCCAGTGCACCCCAGTTCAAGTGAGTTTCTCTAGTCTCAGTGTTAGGAAGCTGTTTAATCCCATTATTATTATTGTTATTATTATTATTAATATTTTTATTATTATTTGTAATTTTCTAACCTCAACACAGGTAATATCTCTAATCCTATGTTGGTTTAAGTCAAAGTCGAGAAGATCGTTGTCACTGCAGAATGTTTTATACCATTTTCCCCTGTCTCCCTGCGCAGGAGGGCTAACCGTCTGTAGTGAGAGCTGCACAGAGCCCGAAAACCGTAGCTCCATGGACGATCCCTATGGGTATCCATAAATGTATAATCCCAGTTGTGACAGGGGATCTAGCCGACACTCAACACTCCGAGAAAATGAAAGAGGGACATACAGTCAGACAGCGACTGGTACCGTGTAAACTGGCTCCTGAAAATGAGGACGAATCGCTTATGGGAATGGTTAGAGTGCTGTGAGGTCGGTTCTAATCCTATTCAGAAATTGCAGTGAAACTAGGTTAACTGATACTCACCAGGTGAAATGACTAAATAGCTTTCACTTGCGATGCCTAAGAAGAATACTTGGCATTAAACGGCGGAACAAGATCACAAACACTTAGTTGTTGGAAACAGCATGTATTACAACAAACAGTCTTCTCAATGCTCAGTCTACGAAGGTTCAGGTAGCTGGTCACAGTTCTCGAATGGAGGATATCAGAGTCCCTATGGACATTCTCTATGGTGAATTAAAGATGGGTTGAAGATGTCGAGGCAGACCTCTACAACGATATAAAGATGTGTGCAAGCGGAACATGAATGATACAGGTATTGAGGTGGACTCATGGGAACAAAATGCTTTGGACCGCGCCTGTCATCCATTTCATTATGAGTAGCCTGTCTTCTAATTTTTCTGTGCATGAATGTTTATTCTATTGGTGTATGTCTTTGTAGGCTTTAGAGTCACACATGTTTTTGCGTACAGTTAGATCACTTCTGGTGCGGTCAGCTTGTTTCTGGGCTTGGTGAAGGAAGAAAGAAAAGCTCTGTAAGACAATCCCAATCATACTTTAGTACCGTTCAGAGATGACAGTTTCCGCGGCAACCTCGCTGCAATAGACACAAAGTCCTTTCGTCGCTCAAAAGATAAACTTCTCACAGTAAAATATAAATAATCAACACAACAAAAGCCATATAATGCTATCAATGATTACTAACATTCTCATTTGTTGTTACCTACAGATTATCAACGTTTTCATTTTCTTGAATTCTATAAATCGTCAGCATATTTATTTCTTGCAGTCGTCAGGTTATTTATCATCATATGTCTTAGAGCCCCTAGACATAAAAAAAGCAAAGCCTTTTCATTTTAGCTAACCCCAAACACGGGGAACCCTCTGGGAACCCAGTATTATAGGGATGTTGTGGTTTGAAATGAATACTGACTAATCCTAACACTAACTTTAACCCCCCCGCCCCCATAATTTTGGACTTTTCCTGTGATTCGGAGGGGTTACTGTGTCTGGGGTTAGCTAAAAATTTAAGTACTGAAAGCCAGTATATGACGCAGAAAAATTCACTTTTGCAGCTGGAAATATTACGTCGAGCAGGTGCGATGCCAGTATCTTCACGAAGATGTGGAATGATCACCAAAAGAGAAGCCGAGCGCCTGGTCAAGAGCTTCCTGGAAGAAAACACGCCTCCAAAACTGCCAGACGACTTCGCCTTTGACGTGCACCACGAATGTGGCTGGGGATGTCGTGGTAAGCAGACGCGTTAAGATTATCTAGTTTAAAACGTAATTTTTAATCAGCGACCGGGTGGGCCATTGGCTGGCCGGTGGACGACCTTTCGTTGGTTGGTAGAGTATTTGGGCCTGTGTCTTTTGATCGCATCAAAACTGCAGGAGTTCTTTTCAGGGCTACTTGGTGGCGATCAGTGCTCTGCCATTTTATATGGCGCACATAAACCTTGTCACAGTCATAACCTAAAGCTCCCCCTTTGGGGATGCTGCTTAAAGGTAACGATTTTTCCCTCACAAAGCAAGCCTACCAACGTACATCTGGTGTTTAATGTTTTCCAAATGGAGACCAAACGTACATCAGTTTTCACATGCACTGACTTAGACAAAACAAAACCTCTGGTAAAAATATCACCTGGCATGGAAAGTATTGATTTTTTTTAAAATAAAAATTGATACTATAAACACTCCAGAGAGTATAGAGTATGTGGTGTCAGGAATTCACAAGCGAAGATACAAATTTGAGAACATAGGTCATCGTGGAACTGTATAGTTTGCGCCAAATGTAATTCACTTTTAAGTTTGTGTCTCGATTGCTATTCTTAAAGAGACAACACTAGCACAGATATATCGATAAATGTCTTGTCACTGAGATGGTGCACTTGCAGAAGTTATATTTTAAACACAATACACAAAGGCCGCGGGACTGGCGACACAAAGTTGAAAAATTTAAATACTATATTTTGCACACGATAATTTTAACTTTACCCTAAAAATTGTACTAATAGGGTAAAATAAGTTGAATTTTTACATTGACCACATCAGCTGATCGGGAAAATAGAGTTAACGTGTTTGCTTGTAGTTCGTAGCTTCTAGGATTGCAGCTCGAAGGGTCAAGTATGAGAATCTTACATGTAAAGAATCCCCAAAAGGACCGTTTAATCGTAAGGTTATATTGCAGCTCCCAGACGGTAACGAAGTAACCCGAAGTCTGGACCAGGCCGGGATAATTGTAAAGTTAAACACTAAGGACGTCAAAAAGACGTCTTCTGCTGCTGCTAAATATTAGGATGTTGTACCTAAGTATAAATCAGTGCAGTGATTTTACACCCTCCCCCCCCCCCCCTCCCCCCCCCCCCCCCCCCCCCCCCCCAAAAAAAAAAGACAAAGAAAGATAGAAAAAAAAGAAAGAAAAGGAATATAAAGAACTGAACATAAATGCAAGAATGGTAAATCTTTATAGACTGAGTAGATAAAGTATTCAATGAAAAGAACAGAGCAAAGACAGTAGGCATCCGTATAAATGTGATGATATACATATCTTTGTAAGACATCTGCAACCAGTCCTACCGTGTGTTGGCTAATGTGTGGTTGTTGCTAGACAAGTTTACGCTCACTAGTTTGCCTTTGCTTTTACACCGTTTTCAAGACAAAGCGAAACGTAGGAAACAGTACTTTAATTGAAGAAATAACGAAGTATGAAAATGCTTATATATTTATGCTTCTGGGTATTCGCAGGTATATGTCGTACCATACTTTGTAAAACGTATTGTTTAAAAGCTAGAGCAGCTTTAAAGGACATAATAATTTAAAATAAACATATTACATACAGGTCAATGTTTATTTTTTCTTTCGTTTTTTCTTCTAAGGATAAACACATGCATGTTTATAGTGCATTCTTTGATTATTCTCAGCTCTGGTTTGTCTAACTGCTTTCTTCCACAACCTTCACCAGGTTTCTTTGAGCCATCCAGATACAACAGCTCAAGAGCCAAGTGCATCAAGTGTTCATTCTGCAACATGTACTTCTCCCCCAACAAATTCATCTTTCACTTCCACCGGATGCCTGACGCCAAATACAACCATCCCGACGCTGCAAACTTCAACTCCTGGAGACGGCACCTCAAGTTGTATTCCGGTGTGGAGAATGACGAGATTGCATATAAATGGGAAGACGTGAAAGCGATGTTTAATGGAGGCACAAGGAAGAGAGTATTTTCATCATCATCCGCTTCTTCATCTTCAGCATCCTCGTCATTAAACGCATCATCAATATCATCTATGAATCATTCGTCTGGACATTTCTCAGGACGATCTCATGGCAACCCAGACGGAGGCAGCGGTGGCAAAAAGGCCAAAACAACAGCTCCAATGCAGTCAAATCCTTACCTTCCTAAACCTCCAACGTTCCCAAATCCATTCAATCCTTATAACTGGCTGGCTACCGGCCAAGGAAAGGCGCCATATCCATTCATGGCAATGAACTCTTCCCAGTCAATGTGCTTTGGTTTCCCACCTCAAGCAGCGGCAAACAAGGACGCCATGGCTGAACGGATGAAGGTTCCCCCTTTAGCACCAACATCTTGGATGGGTCGGTCTGCAAATCCTGGTCCGTTTTCTTTATCATCTATGGATTTGTTTTGGGACAAGGCATTTAGTTTTCCACAAGCTGCAGCTATCGGGTTCAGAAACAATGGTTACCCGTCTCCCGCACTTCCTGGAGCAGCTGCAGCACATTCAGCAGTAACAGCAGCCATTATTGACAACCCTGGGCATCTCTCTCCTCCGTCTGAAGTAGCGCCATGTCACTCTCCTGCCCACAATGTTCCACAAAACATAATGAAGTCAAGTTTTCAGCGGGGAGGGGACAAGATTCGGGATCGTATGTCTGCTTTTAAACGAGTTGTCCCGTGTTCATCTTCGCCTTCGTCGTCAGTATCGCCACCACTCAACAATCATGGAGACGCCGAGAGCCATGTTCACAATGACCTCCAAAGGGATGATGACGCTAATGAAGACAGTGACAGCATGTGTGCCCAAGATCTTAGCACTCACAAAGACATTGAGGAATCTGAAGAAATTGACGTAGAGGAGGATGCAGATGAAAGGAAGAAGAAGTACACAGAAGAATGCGAGATTGCTGACACAAATGATCTTGTAGAAAAAGAGGAGAATTCAGACGGTGAAAATGAGGGGCAACATATAAATCAAGCCCAATTGTCCGAGGTTGATGATGCATGTGATGAGAAAACAGACAATGGAGACCTTGAAAATGATACGGTGAGACATGTTTTATGGCATGTATGATTTGCATTTGTTTAGGCAGCCAGTAAAATATTTTTTTATATTATTATTAATGTAATGTATACTTTCTATAATCCTAGGCGTTAGAATTGTTTGCACTGTCCATGATTTACTAAAGAACAGTGAATCATGTACTGCAAACAATTCTATAGCCTACAATCATAGAAAATATACATTACAAAGGGTTTATTAAAAACCAAAAACAGGTTTTACTGTCTGTATATCCACTTTTAAAGCGGTGTAGAAAAAACAGGGGGGGGGGGGGGGTGGTGAAATGAAGTGTTAGTCACTCTGTTATTTCTCGCCAACCGTCGTATCTTAATTTCAAAGCAATGTATCTCCGTTGTAAATTTGAACAAAGAAGACACAAACAATAGATTGCCCAATTTATGGCCTGGCATACTTTGCTGTATCTCGTAAGGTGCATACTACAGTAACTATTACATAAATGAAGCAAATATGTGAATCGTTGATATCATATTTTGTCAGCTCATGAAACGCCTTCCATTTGTGCCTAATGTTAATCTCTGTAGTTTGTGATTTGGCATTTATATATATATATATATATATATATATATATATATATATATATATATATATATATATATATATATATATATATATATATATATATATATATCCCTGCACAGGCATATTATTAGTTTTCGTGCCAGCCGCTTTTCTTAATCTAGCATTTCTAATGGTGTATGAAACACTGACGAATGTGATTACCAGCAGGCAGGATCTTCTGGACAAATGTAGGCTGGCGAAAACATTCGCAGCCGCCCAGGAAAACACTTTCAGGCTGCAGGAAGTACTTGAAATGCAAGATAAGATGATCAAGCAGTACCAAAGATGACAACTCTTTATGACTTCACTGAGTGCCAGTGTAGCACAGTAGATAGCGAACTTTCTTTCTGCTTGTAGGTTTTGAGTTTAAACCAACATCACGGCGGATTTTTAATTATGGAATGACCCTGGCTACATGGTTGACATAGCCTATATTCTTTTTTTTATACTATAGTTCATGCCGTGTGGCGTTGGTAGTCATGTATATCTACAACCTTCTGTCCTGAGGTTAGACAAACACCAAGTGATGAAAGAAGAGCATCCCACATACCTTGGAGTCACACTTGACCCGCAGCTCAGCCTCAAGAACCATATTGAAAACATCAGGAATAAGGCATTGAGGCGGTTACAGTTATTAAAGAGACTTGCAGGTACATCATGGGGATCAGACAAGGAAACTCTGAGGGGCTTATACCTAGGATATGTTCGCTCTGTGATAGAGTACAACAACTCACTGCTTACAACTTGTTCCAAAACTAACCTAGAGACTCTTGACAGAGTACAAAATAATGCCCTCCGATTAATCTGCGGAGCTATGCAGTCTACACCAACTGCTGCATGTGAAATCCATACAAATGTGGAACCCCTCGGGTTGCGGAGAGAAAAAGCCACTTTAGAAATTTTATGAAAGATGCGTTAGGAAAAATCGTAACCATCCTAATAGACATCTTGTAGAAAACTGGGAATCCAAACAAAGAATAAAGCACAAATCGGTTTTACACTGTGTTAATGAAATTCAGGACAGATACCACCTCCCAGAAAGACGTCAAGGAATTCAGAATGTTGCAAAAAACCTACCACCACATGCTCGCTTTAAAGCTCCAGAAGTCCAAACTAAATTGGTAGGCGAGGAAACCAAACAGTCCGACCCAATCGCTCTTATGAACTCATCACTAAAGACCGTTGATTCTTACCCCCAAGAATGGATACATGTCTATACTGATGGATCAGCATTTAAAGCTACATTAAAGCAGGTTACGGAATCTACATAGGTTATCCCGATGGATCTGTTGAAGAGATTTTTGATGCATGCGGGGAATTCTGTTCAAACTATGAAGCTGAAATAATTGCACTGGAAACAGCCGTATACCACCTAAAGACTGTAATGGATGTTTACCCCTCAAAGGTCCAAAATATTGTCATCTTCACAGATTCAATGTCTGCCCTTCAAGCTCTGGAGGGCAATGAACGCTGCAGAACTGACATAGCCAAGATAATCCTGGATGCCGATCAGCTTATTACCTCATACAACATCAGAATAGTGATGCAGTGGATTCCAGGTCACTCCGGCACACCAGGTAATGACAGAGCTGACAGATTGGCAAAGAAAGGAGCAACACAAGAACAACCACCTACAGCGACAAACCTCCAGACAGCAAAAACACTGATAAGAGCTATAAACAAAGAGACTTGGTTGAACAGATGGGCCATGGGAGACACTGGAAGAGAGGTTTATAGACATATGTCTGGCCCTGATCCTAATGACAGCATTAACCATCTAACAAGAAGGGACCAGGCCACCATCTTCAGACTTAGAACGCAACATACTCCACTCAATGGACACCTAAACAGAATACAGCCACAACACTCCCCAGAGTGCCAGCTATGTAACTACCCCTACGAAACTGTTGAACACCATCTCTTTGAGTGCCCAAAACTCAGTGAGACAAGAAGAACGCTACTCCCTCCGAGACCAGACAAGTGGAACACCTTGTACGGAGGAAAAGAACAGCTTGTGAAAACATGCAAATTCCACTACATGGCATTGGGCCAAAGGGCGAAAGCTCATGCGCCGCTGGATCGATAACAACAACAACCTTCTGTCTCTTGTACATTTAATCAGTTCAGAAACAAATGATCTTCCATGCCATAATATTAAGCTATTCGGCATTTTCTTTCTCGTCTCTCTCAGCCTCTTTTTTCCCTCAACCTTTCCCACTATTATGATATACTCCAATTTTATTCTTTTCATGACATGACCAAAGAATGCAAATGTAAACTGTCTCCTTCTGATGTGGACTACCCGTTCTCTTCCTGATATAGAATCTTTCAAGACATCTTCATTAGTATTTTTATCTGTCCATTGTTTTATCGTCATTCGCCATTCCACCACTTCCGAATATAATTTTTCACTAATCCACCCTGTCATGAGGAGAAAACGAGTAGATACGTTGGATTTCAGCAGTAAATTCTACAGGGCGTCAATTGAAACCTTCAAAGTGTGAATGAAATTACAAAAACCATGTCAGTATGGTAAGCTGTCATAGCAGATGCAAAAAGTGTTAATCACTTGACATCACAGTAAAGCCGAACACTGTGACATGATAATGGCAGTTTAAAGATGACGGCCCCACTTTTGATATGCACAGACGTGGAGCAGAGTTTGGTTACCCACCTTTTTTTTTAAATCAATGAGGGGGGGGGGTGAGGGGGGGGGGGTGAAACCCATGAAAATGCATCGGCGAATGAAGGTCCCGTGTGATGATTTATGCCTTTTAGTCCAGAAAGTCTAGGAAGGAGTAGGTGAAGTAGGAAGTTTTGAAACAGCGTGACTTCTGTGACAGATTATTCACAGTTGTGTGACTGGCCTGGTCGTGAAGGGTGTCGACTAGTTCAATTGTGCACAAACAGTTAATAAAAACAGAACAGTAAGTGAAAATGAATAAACGAAGCATACATCATTGGTTGAGCATGTAATGAGAATAGAAACACTTTATATTTCCGTTCTTATCACTTATCCTTCTCAGAAAAGTCTGGAAATTATCTGACAGTCAGCTTTCTAAGGGTTGATCGACCCCTGCCCCACTTCCTCTGTCCCACCCAGAGCTATTCCGCTTGGAGTAAATCAAAATGGTAAAACACAATGTGACTTGTCTGGCATCTTCAGAGCATCGTAAACCCAGCCAAGCATTTACTGATTTTGGAGTGATTTAGCTAGATAATTCTAGTAGTTTACCATTTCTCTCCAAACGGCACGACGCTCATACCGTTGTAAAAAAGAATCTACGCACAACTGTTTGCCATCGAATCGCCTGACTTGCAAACCACTTATGTGGATGACTGTAACGTTGAATTCAAAACATCTGAGTCAGGGACGACCACGAAAGTGGACATACATCATCTAAAGATGATACAGACGGGTATGTCGCATGTGTGGTATCTGCACTGCGAACGTGTTTGATAATTCTGTAATTCCAGGTTCGATTTCACTTGCACCCTTAGCAATAACTGAACATCATCATCATCATGATCGTCTTATTCTAATATGTTTCCGACTTTCATCTGTGTCCTTGAAGTTGCTTCGTTTGTTTTTCTATCCGTCCATGATATTCTTTAATACTTCTCGAAAACTACATTTCTGCCGCGAGTAAATATTTTTTAGCTTATCTGCTCATTGTCCATGTTTTGCTTGCATATAATAACATAACTTCTTCATAACACTTCAACTCTTTTTTTTTTTTTTTTTTTTTTAACGGACAACAGACATCTTCTTGTTGGTGAAAATCCAAATTTTCACAACTTGCTACTATTGCTATAGCGATTCTTGTTCTAGTTTCTGCAAGGCATCTTGCATCAGATGCTATGGCTGTTCTTGTTCTAGTTTCTGCAAGGCATCTTGCATCAGATGCTATGGCTGTTCTTGTTCTAGTTTCTGCAAGGTATCTTGCATCAGATGTTATGGCTGTTCTTGTTCTAGTTTATGCAAGGCATCTTGCATCAGATGCTATGGCTGTTCTTGTTCTAGTTTCTGCAAGGTATCTTGCATCAGATGCTATGGCTGTTCTTGTTCTAGTTTCTGCAAGGCATCTTGCATCAGATGCTATGGCTGTTCTTGTTCTAGTTTATGCAAGGCATCTTGCATCAGATGCTATGGCTGTTCTTGTTCTAGTTTCTGCAAGGCATCTTGCATCAGATGCTATGGCTGTTCTTGTTCTAGTTTCTGCAAGGCATCTTGCATCAGATGCTATAGCGATTCTTGTTCTAGTTTCTGCAAGGCATCTTGCATCAGATGCTATGGCTGTTCTTGTTCTAGTTTCTGCAAGGCATCTTGCATCAGATGCTATAGCGATTCTTGTTCTAGTTTCTGCAAGGTATCTTGCATCAGATGCTATGGCGATTCTTGTTCTAGTTTCTGCAAGGCATCTTGCATCAGATGCTATAGCGATTCTTGTTCTAGTTTCTGCAAGGCATCTTGCATCAGATGCTATGGCTGTTCTTGTTCTAGTTTCTGCAAGGTATCTTGCATCAGATGCTATGGCGATTCTTGTTCTAGTTTCTGCAAGGCATCTTGCATCAGATGCTATGGCGATTCTTGTTCTAGTTTCTGCAAGGCATCTTGCATCAGATGCTATAGCGATTCTTGTTCTAGTTTCTGCAAGGTATCTTGCATCAGATGCTATGGCGATTCTTGTTCTAGTTTCTGCAAGGCATCTTGCATCAGATGCTATAGCGATTCTTGTTCTAGTTTCTGCAAGGTATCTTGCATCAGATGCTATGGCGTTTCTTGTTCTAGTTTCTGCAAGGTATCTTGCATCAGATGCTATAGCTGTTCTTGTTCTAGTTTCTGCAAGGTATCTTGCATCAGATGCTATGGCTGTTCATGTTCTAGTTTCTGCAAGGCATCTTGCATCAGATGCTATGGCTGTTCTTGTTCTAGTTTCTGCAAGGTATCTTGCATCAGATGCTATGGCTGTTCTTGTTCTAGTTTCTGCAAGGCATCTTGCATCAGATGCTATGGCTGTTCTTGTTCTAGTTTCTGCAAGGCATCTTGCATCAGATGCTATGGCTGTTCATGTTCTAGTTTCTGCAAGGCATCTTGCATCAGATGCTATGGCTGTTCATGTTCTAGTTTCTGCAAGGCAACTTGCATCAGATGCTATGGCTGTTCATGTTCTAGTTTCTGCAAGGCATCTTGCATCAGATGCTATGGCTATTCTTGTTCAGTTTCTGCAAGGCATCTTGCATCAGATGCTATGGCTGTTCATGTTCTAGTTTCTGCAAGGCAACTTGCATCAGATGCTATCCCGTGTGGGTTCCGGGGTCCCATTGTGGGGAAAACAAGAATAGACCCACTGCCTCCCAAAAAGCATGTCGTAAGAGTCGACTAAATAGGGAGCTTCCTTTGAAGTCGGAGTGCATCTGCCGGAGAGGCAAGGAACCAACAGTCTGTATTCAAGAGAATGAGATCTGTAAAACTGATGCACACGCAACACTCAGGTTCTGGAGCAAGACTGCAGTTCAGTAGTGGACGAGCAACCAGAACCTTCCGCCAGAGTTAACAGCTGGTGAACGCGAAGAAGAAAAAGAAGAAGAAGTAGAAGCATCAGATGCTATGGCTGTTCTAAGATAACTGTATCTGAACAATAAATTGCTTGCTAAAACTAAACAGAAAGAAAATCTGAGATTGGGTCTGCAACGACCTTAAAGGACACACAATAATTGTTTTTTAAATGAAGGACATAGGCATCTAAAGTAGGAAGTACAAGGGAAAGTCAATAAGTAAGTCACAAATGTTTGTATAAAGACGATAACAACTTGAAACAGTTTATTTTTACACATAAACTGTCCCTTTATTTTTCAGCATCACTTCTACCAACACTGAAACATTTGTGCCATTGTTTTATCAGTCCTCCCAGACCTGCTGCATAGAAGTAGGCGCTCTGTTTTTTCAACAGGATGACCAGATCGGACTTCAACAATTTTGGTGTGTCCTGAATAATTTTTTTTTTACCCCCACGCACCGCTTTAACGGATAAAGATTTGTCAACATAAACAGGAAGTATTTCCTTATGAATGTCCACAGCAGGCAGTCCTTTAGCCCCGCCGACCCCCCCCCCCTTTTTCACCCCAACCAAACAAATGTACAGTCGTTATTTATGTGTTGCGAATGTGCATGTAACACTTAGCGCCACATAAGGAAGGGAGTCATAAAGTTTGATTTTGCAGTCACCTAATGACACCTTTAGAAACCACCAACTACATTTTCCTGCCACCCCATAACCATCTGTGACATATTTATTGACTTCGGGATACAATGTCTTTATAACTCTAAAACGTGTTTCCAATACTCCCAAAAACTTTTGGCGAGTTGCTGAGTTTAGACCATGTTAAACTTGTATATTTCCCATAGGATGAAATGGCCTTGAGTCCGCATAAACCTTCTGTAACTGGGGAGACGAGTAATGGAGATCTAGAAGTAGAAAACTCAGCGGAGCCATGCGCACAGGATTCTGGGCTATCAGGTGAATACATTTGTCTAAGTCTTGTTTTGTTTAGCTAGCCAGTTTTGGAAGACAAAGGTTAATACTGATCTAAGAAATTCCAAAAAAATATCAACTACGGAGGCCACTTGATCAATAAAATTACGTAAGTAAGTAAGTAAAGGACCCTTTTCCAGACAGGACTAGACCTATATTTTTTAAAGACCAAATAGCACTTAATTGGTGATGTGGTCAGCATAGCGCCGCCGCCTCTACTTCACAGGACTGTACCTGGTACCCGCTCAAGGCTGGGTCGTCATGGGAGCCAAGGTCATTTAAAAAAAAAAAAAAAGTCTGTTTCCATCAGGAACCGAAACCCACTACCTTCCGATCCGCAGGCGAGCGTCTAGCCGCTAGGCCATGGCGGCACCCAATATTTATCATTGAATCTTTCATATACTACATAAACACAGATATGGTTGGCGATATGGGACAACAGTTAGTACTTTGTTTTCGTCTGAGGTTTAGGTACTGTGTTCGCGCTTCGTAACTCTAAGGTGCCAGAAGCGGGAGATTTGGCAGCAGACCACCTTTTATTAGTTTCGACAGTGTGGAAAAGAGTCCTTTCCTTTTAATGCTGTAT
>CAJHNH020002376.1:0-30000 GCA_905116865.2 Candidula unifasciata | reverse complement strand
AAGAAATATGTTCTCTCATTACAGAAGAACTTTCTCAAGATAAAGACATATATTCTCTCATTACAGAAGAACTTTCTCAAGATAAAGACATATATTCTCTCATTACAGAAGAACTTTCTCAAGATAAAGACATATATTCTCTCATTACAGAAGAACTTTCTCAAGATAAAGACATATATTCTCTCATTACAGAGGAACTGTGTCAAACTTTAAAGAGCGAAGTGGAAAGTCGAAGGCGTCGGGAGAAGGAAGTCAACGTCCTGAAAGGTAAACATGGCATTTTTTATTAATGGATTTTTAAACTGTGATTTCAAAGACAAAAGTTAAACTTTCTGTGGTATTTAATATTTATATTTAACTAAGTGTTCATGGGGAGATTTACCTCTGTGCTCATGATACTGTTCCTCTATTTTTGGCCTCTAAAGTTCATAAATAGGCTTAGAAAAAATGTTCATATATGCACGTTCCGTTCCATTTCGTTTTCTCTTACTGTCTGCAACGTACCACGATCAGGTACATGTCTCCTTCTTCATCTTGGTCTACACCGGCTCTTCGGTGTTCGGTTGTTCGTCCACTTCTGGACTTTAGTCTTGTCCCAGAACTTGCTTTTTTGCGGTTTTTTTTTTGTTTGTATGCAGATTATTGCAGATTCCCCTCCCGCCACGTCCACTTCAACAACAACAACAACAAAACAATATTAAATAGTCGCCTCCTAATTATAGGCTTGTGTTTTTGTGGACGGGAAAGCGGGGGAGGTAAACCTGACCCCCCCCCCCCCCCCCCCCCCCCCCCCCCCCCCCCCCCCCCCGACCTCAACCGATGTGCTGTTTCTGGTCCTTCGTTTTTGTAACCCTCGTATCAATATATGCCATTTGGGGGAGGTCATCAGGTTGTATTCTTGTATGAAAACAACATTAAAATATTGTCCATCTGAGCACTCATAGAGAAAAGGCGCATGATTTACAGAAGCTACAGGGAATATACATAGCGCCGCCTCATTCGTGCCATAGCTTAATAAGACAAAGAAACATTTCAGACGTAGAAATAACATTCAGAAAAGCCAACGAAAATTGCAGATCAGAGTATAACACCATTAATAAGTTTCGCGTGTGTTGGTTGGGAGTCTATGCTCCTCTGGGGGACAGAAGGGAGAAGAAGAAGAAAATAAGTTTCGCAAAAAGATGTATACCTGTATTGCGGGCTCAGAATAGGACTCTGTAACCTCAAAGTATAAAGGTCCCCTTTCCACGCCTTTCAGGCGTATTGGGTATATAGGGCTAACCCTACATTTTTAGACCAACCGGCACTTGGTGGGTGATGTGGTCAGCATCACGCCAGCCGTCTTTACTTTCCAGGACCGTACCTCGTACCCGCTCAAGGCTGGGTCGATCTGGAAGCCAAGGTAACCTCAAAGCATACCTTTATGGATATCACTGGATCTGCCACTTGGGGGCGCGGAAAACAAAACAAGCTCCCCGGACTTTGTCTGGTTACAAGATTTTCCTGTGTTGGTCCAGGTCCCATTTGGGGAAAAACCAAAATAGACTCCACCAAGCATGTCGTGGAAGTCGACTAATTGGGCACCTCCGTTGAATCCAGGAGTACATTTGCCCGAGCTACAAGGAACATCCAACTGCACACACACAAGCCAGAAAAATGGATGTACACGCAAAACTGAGGTCCTGGCACAAAGGCAGAGTCCTAATGGACAAACAGCCAGGACTTTCTGCCGGAGCTTACAGCCAGTAACAAAGAAGAAGTAGAAAAAGTAAAAGAAAAAGAAGAAGAAGTGGAAGAAGAAGAAGAAGAAGAAGAAAAAGAAGAAGAAGAGGAAGAAGAAGAAGAAGAAGCAGCTGTAGCAGCAGCAGTAGTAGTATTAGTAGCAGTAGTAGCAGCAGTAGTAGCAGCAGTAGTAGCAGCAGTAGTAGTAGCAGCAGTAGTAGTAGGTGTCGTAGTAGTAAGAGTAGTAGTAATAAAAGTAGTAGTAGGAAGTAGCAGCAGTAGTAGTTACAAGACTGCTCCGATTTTAGGACAGAATGAAGCGAGGGAGAAAAGGGCAGGTGGAAAACGAGATTTCAAAGAAGACGCTGTGCGACCAAATTGAGTCTGGCATCATAAAAAAATTAAAAAAAAAAAAAAAAAAAAAGCCACTCTTGTTTAATGTGTCCTTTACTTACTTTTATTTGACTCAACTCTGGGATGCTATACGATGAAGAACTTCAGGGCATCGACCAATTTGTGACCCATTCCAGAACAAAAGTATACAAATCGTTGATTAGTTAAAAAAAAAAAAAAACTCACGAATACATTTTCCAGAAGTCCCAAAACAAGAAATATCGATGAGAGTTGAAACATATTACATACATTACGTGGAGCGTGTGTCTCACGTGATTTACATTAATTATATTGCGTGCAAAAACTCTACGAACATTTAATTAATGAGAAGCAAATATAAATAAGCTTGGAATAAATCTAATGGAATGATTCTTTATGCTTGTTGATTTCCCAGCTCGACATATTCTATTGTTTACCCTACCTACACTATAGTATTTTTTAGCTGTAGGACAAGTTACTTGTCAGCTATAGCATTTCTTGTTTGTTAAAACAAAATGCAACGATTTCTGTGTTCAGCTGTGTAAATCTGGATCATCGGAATAATTAACCCATACTTTTTTTTTCTATTCTCACACAGAAACATTCCGAGAGGAAGTAAACAGGGAGAAGTCATTCAGGGAACACATGGCTCAGCAGCTAGAAATGTTACGAGGTTCGAATCTTTTTTTTTTTTTTTTTAAATAAATAGCATTACAATGTTGAGTAAACAGATTAGACTTTTCTAACTCTGATCAATATTTGCCAAATACAGTCTTGTTGACTAGCATCGGCTGATCACTGAAAGCAACATGGCACGAGGGTATTTGGTAACCCTGAAGGTTAGACCCAAACAAAAAAAAAAACAAAAAATGTTAGCATCCACACACTGTGGCAAATGTTTAAGCTACTGGACTTTATTTAACGACTCGGATTATTAACAAACAAATCAAACCAAACAAAGTAACTATACGGATTTGTTTTTTCTTTCAACTGAAACGTTCCAGAAAAATTCTTCAAAATCCATGGACCAAGATTAAAGAAAACACCAACATCTTGACTGATCTATGAGCTGCCAGTTCTCCTGAAAGCCTTAACAGCATTATGTCCAGAAAGCCAAGGTATTTTGGCCATGTAAAACGTTACGACAGCTTGAATAGAACGGCCATTGAGGGTACTGTTTCCGTAAAAGACGCCGAGGCAAACCTAAACGAATGTGGATACAAGACATTGACGAGGCATTGGCTTTGAAAGCACATAGGGCTGGAGATTTGGCTAGAGAAATAGAGCATTTTAATTGTGCCCTGACGAGTGCACTGTTCTGTACAGAAAGACGCCAGCAGCGATACGAATGTATACTAAGAACAAATGATTTGAGTTAAGTCAAGAACTGACATTACAGTGCTCGAGGAATTCCAACACGCGCTCTGTTCCAATTTCCTCGTTTTCTCTTTTTCACTATCTTTCATGTTAGCTGAGTCTGGTAGTGTGGTAGTCTTAGTTTCAGCTTCATAGCAAACGGGTCACCCCATCTTTGCTTCGCTCCTGTGCCAATGAAAAACACACAGAATATTTATCACAGTCCCATGTGGAAAGATTGACAGACTGCTGTCTCAGCATATCTAGCATACACTTGCATTAAAGCATAAAGTAGCCATCCGAAGTGCTAACACAAACAGTCCGTCATTAGAGATGCAGTACATCATTGATGGTAGCAGAAGTCGCCAACAGATCAGCAGTTGCCCACGCGATCAATTTTAATCACATACGGGCACCACCAACATTGCACGACAGGCATCGCGCCATTTTCTGAATCTACAATTCACAACACCATGTTGGTGACAGTCGAAAAAACATTCCAAATATAATCAGCAGCTCACAGTGTCACGTCATGCATTCAACTCAGAAGCTGGGTGACGAAACTATATCCAGCCTACAAATGGAGCAAAAATGCATCGGCCACCGTCTGGCAGAAGCAAAAAATATTCGTGGAAGTGGAACTGTTTTCTTGTCAGTGACACCCTCAGACAAATCAGTGGTGGTCAAGCGAGAGCACTTAATGTTTCAGTAAAAAAGTTTCTCCTCATAATTAAAGTAAGTAAGTAAAGATCTCTTTACACGCCAGAGGCACATCAGGCATATGGGGACAGACTCATATATTGTAAAACCAGTGGGTGATGTGGTCGTTGTCTAGCCAGCGACTCTAACTTCCCAGGACTTGACTTGGTAGCCATTTGAGGCTGGGTCCACCTGGGAGCCGCTGTCATGTTTGAAAAATGTCCCGCAACATGCAGATTTGAACTAATGACTTTCGGATCCGCTGGCAAACGTCTAGTCGCTATACCATTGCGGCAGCCGTCTCCATAATTCATAAAAGAAATTCCAGGTATAATGGTTAAAAAAAAAAAATTAAGAAAGAGAGAAATATACTAAAGTCTAGATGGTTTTATAATGAGAGAGTGTGTGTGGAGTGTGTGTGTGTGTGTGTGTGTGTATGTATGTGTGTGTGTGTGTGTGTGTGTGTGTGCATTTGTGCGCGCGAATCGATTTGTGCGAGTTTGTACTGTAACAATTACTGTAAATCCTTACTGCTGCTAGCATTATGTCTGTTATTATCACTATCATCAAACTGCTACTACTGCCGCTACAACTACTACCACCGCCACCACAACTACTAGTATAACTACTACTACTACTACTACTACTACTACTACTACTACTACTACTACTACTACTACTACTACTACTACTACTACTACTACTACTACTACTACTACTACTACTACTACTACTACTACTACTACTACTACTACTACTACTACTACTACTACTACTACTACTACTACTACTACTACTACTACTACTACTATTCCTGTCACTTAACAATTACTGCTGTTGCTGCTGAATCTGCTACTACTACTACTACTAATACTACTATGGCTGTTCAAATCCTATATTAGCTGCATCTAAGGCTGAAAATTTTAAAAATTGTTATATGTTATTTTGCAGAAACTTTAACGAGTGAACTAGAACAAGAGCGAAAGATTCGGTTTTCACTGCAGCAGAAACTGAAAGGTATTACTATGTTGAAACTTAGTTAAACATTCTCAACGACTATCTCAATTGTTCCATAAATTTACCATACCTTTTAATACAAATGCACATATATCAGTGCTCGAAAGTAATTGTTTTGTAAAGTATACACACCCATTTTTGTATTTCCCAACCTCGTTATCCCCGGAGATTGTTCCGTTGCATCTGGAATAGCAGTTCTATTTATACATTATCTTGTATATTACTCTATATATTAACTTGTCTCCTTGTTTGTTGTTATTCCTCCTATGTGGATTTGTTCACTAATGGTTCGATTTTGCTGTATAATTTTTGAATGGGATGGGATAATGGAATACAAGTCTGCCCACAGTTATGTGTTTCGGTCATACCTGCCTCTGGCATTGTTAATTATTTATGAAAAGGATGCTCTTTCTTTCCAAACATTTTATCTCTCGGTTTCCCTCTGCATTTCTTCCCCTCTAACTTTCCTATTGTCATGCGATCAAGTTAAAACTATAAGAGTATATGTTATGCTAAGCGGCGTCCGTGGCTAAGGCGTTGTGAGTACAACTCGTAAATCCAACGTACGATGATCGAAACCCACTGCTGGCTGCATGTATTTATTATTATGGTATGGGGCGTCGCAGGTCGACCCAACTTAAAATGGGTACCAGGATGTATGTCCTGGGGAATTAAAGACGGCCGGTGTAATTCTGACCACATTTCCCACCTAGTGCCCATTGGTCTTTAAAAAAAAATAGGTACTTTTCCCAAATGCCCGATGCGCCTAAAGGCGTAAAAAAGGATCTTAACTTTACTTTATATGTTTTGCTAAGACACTAATAATTAAAGAAGCAGTGAAGCTCATAATTTACTGTTACACATTTTTTCCCCTGTTATTTCAATCAGAGGCCCACGATGCATTACAGAACTTTTCATGCGGACTGCTGACCGGAAGACGTGACGCCTTCTCTCTGAAAGACACAATTGTTATACCCAGGTGAACATACAGGTGAATCAAAGCCTAAGTATACCTCATACGACAAGGACACACAATTGTTATACCCAGGTGAACATACAGATGAACCAGAATCCATGTGTACGTCACAAGACAAGAACACACAATTCTCTACAGCTGTCTTAACACTGTTGTACCGTGAACTAATCTCTGTACACAATTGTTCCACTGTGGACTTATTGTCGTTTATGTAACTCGTTACATGACTCCGTATCCCTGTCTAGACTGATGGACATGGGGGTGCAGCCTGGAGCTGCACACAATGAACATTTTACTAACGGGGACAAGACATTTTATTATCAAACACAGAACAGGCGTTATCAGTCGTTTTACACTTGTGGAGCTGTTGAGGAGAAGATCGGAGCACCTATGGGTGTGACGATAATCATTTCTAATCACTAATCACTATTACTCGGTCCAGCTTGGTGGGCACCTCTGTTTGATGTGCTTATTAAATAGCAGAAGGGTTGAATATTTTCGTGTACAGTACATCTGTGTGATCTGATTCGCTGAACGTACTGTTTCTGTAAAGTTCAAGGGCTAATTCCTTCTCCTATGCGCTCTTGAAACCACAGTGGACGCTAGCACAAAAACTGCACTGCACGACGTCCTTTGCTGACTCGTCTGTATATGCCGGTATGACGTGTAACCAAGTGTCTGGTTTCTAGGAAGAAAACACTAGTACCCTTGTGAATTGTTCCTTTTGTTTTGAGGCATATCCTGGCGGTGAAACAAAAACCACACTAGATTCGAAAATTTAGTTCTGCAACATGGCTGTGCCGAAGATAAAAACATTTTTCTCTAAGTGTGTGTGTGTGTGTGTGTGTGTGAGTGTGTGTGTGTGTGTATATATATATATATATATATATATATATATATATATATATATATATATATATATATATATATATATATAAAGTTACAGTCACATAAATTATAACTATGTAACGTACTAGTGGCGGCGATGGAATGACAAGACTAGCCATTCCAGCAACCGTTTTTAGGACTGCTATCGACGAGTGAAGGCCAAAGTAAAAAATAATCATCTTTGATACTGCCTTCATTATACTTTGCAGAGACAGAATGTTGTATATATATTTTCGGTTTTTTTTTTTTTTTTTTTTGAGAACAGTAACAACTACTGTTATAGAAACATTCGATATTAGATCTTTTGTGTTACCCAATGTCTGTATAGTGTTTTGAATGCAGTCTCTGTTTATAAAAACCCTGATCGTTTAAAATGGGGCAAACATACCTGGGGAACACAGAAATATTGTTGCATATTGAATAAGAATTACTCCGGGAAGGTAACTCGGTCAACAAATATTCGATGAAGTCAGATGTGTCCGCCGAAAGGCGAAAATCTCACGGCTATGCTGTAAACGGTCAAAACGCACTTCCATCACTCGGACGAACATGAAGAAGAAGAAGAAGAATACCAATAATCAGTGCTACGCATAAAGCAGTAAATCACAAAATGTTTCTCCCACGATTTACTGTAAAAGTAGAAACATGGTGCTGATAGAAACGTTGCTAAATTCTTAGAGTCAGTATGACCCTGTGATGGCCTAGTGGTTAGCACCAAAGCCAGCCGGACAGAAAGCCACATATAGGGCTCCCCAAAACGCTTTATTTCAAAAAAAAAAAAAAAAACACAAGTATCATTTGTGACCGCATTTACTCAGATGCACCGTTGTAAATATTATTATCCTTATACATTTTATGTTTAGACAGGACACAGTAAAACACCAAACAACACACAAGACTCTTACATGGATTGTGTATTTAGCTGCTGGGGATGTAGTATACCTATGACTTTATTGCTGTTGTTATAGCCTCCTTCAGGCACCAGACTCGTTTTTGCCTCATTCAGGCACCAGACTCGTTATTGCCTCATTCAGGCACCAGATTCGTTTTTGCCTCATTCAGGCACCAGACTCGTTATTGCCTCATTCAGGCACCACACTCGTCTTTGCCTCATTCAGGCACCAGACTTGTTATTGCCTCATTCAGGCACCAGACTCGCCATTGCTTCATTCAGGCACCAGACTCGTTACTGCCTCATTCAGGCACCAGACTCGTCATTGCCTCATTCAGGCAAAAGACTAGTTATTGCCTCATTCAGTCACCAGACTCGTTATTGCCTCATTCAGTCACCAGACTCGTTATTGCCTCATTCAGTCACCAGACTCGTTATTGCCTCATTCAGTCACCAGACTCGTTATTGCCTCATTTAGGCACCAGACTCGTCATTGCCTCCTTCAGGCACCAGACTCGTCATTGCCTCATTCAGGCACCAGACTCGTTATTGCCTTATTCAGGCACCAGACTCGTTATTGCCTCATTCAGGCACCAGACTCGTTATTGCCTCATTCAGGCACCAGATTCGTTATTACCTCACTCAGGCACCAGACTCGTTATTGCCTCATTCAGGCACCAGACTCGTTATTGCCTAATTCAAGCTCTAAATATGACCTTCTGGGGCTAAACAATTTGAGGCAAAAATTAACATTATGAACCCAGTGTATAAAGTAAACTAGCCGGCGTGATACTGACTAAACCGCTTGTGTGTGTGTGTGTGTGTATGTGTGTGTGTGTGTGTGTGTGGCACATTACACTCACAAAATGAAGGACGGTTACGTATATATATGTGTATGTGTGTACACACACACACACACACACACACACACACATATATATATATATATATATATATATATATATATATATATATATATATATACACACACATATACATATATAAATATATATCACATCACATTCACAGTACGTATGACTATGATAATATATATTACATTATACCCACAATATGAAGGACGGTTTTTATATATGTATATATATATATATATATATATATATATATATATATATATATATATATATATATATATATATATATACATATATATATATATATACATATATATATATATATATATATATATATATATATATATATATATATATATATATAATCACATTACACTCGTAATACGGATGACTGTTATAAATGTATCACATTACACTCACAATATGGATGACGGTACCAATATATGTAGCACTACACTCATAATATGGATGTCTGTTACCAGTACGTATCATATTATACTCACAAAATGGATTATTGCTACCAATGATTAGCACATTACCCTCCCAATATGGAAGACTGTGTTACAAATACGTATCACATTACACTTACAATTTGGACGACTGTTCCCAATATAATACACTTATAATTACAGATGACTAAAACAGTGTGTGACATTACACTACAATGTTTCTTTTATTGTTACAATCAATTCTGCTTTCAGTAGAATGATCATAGATGAGTGGCGTCTAGTCAAGTGTACAAACAATGCGTTATATGTTGATTTGAAAACCGTCTTAGTTAATGGCTGGTCGCTGGCCTTATGGCCCAAAGGTATTGGGGTGAATCCCTACAAGATAGTTCCTTATAACTGTCCTGGGCATCCAGGTGGTGGTATCAGCCTTAGATGGGTGCCGGTGGGGCTTTTTTTTTTTAGCTGTACGCAACAGTACTCAGTACCCGTACTTTTTTTTCAGGCAATATATGTTTCAATGCTTCTGTGATGGACACTATGGGAGTACTAGCACCCGTTTTTAGACTCTTTATGGTGAGTAATGGCACTTTTTATAAGAAGGAAAGCCCCGGGTACTAGTAAACGTTCTGTGACAAAAAGTCAGGAGTTGTTGACCACGTCAGCAATCAAGTGGCGCCTGGTTAAAAAAAAAAAAATATGGAGCGAACATAGTATGTTTGATGCGTCAATGCCGCAAGAAAAGGTCCTGTACTGTTACTTGTTCAGGTTTTTTTGTTGTTGTTGTAGTTGACTGTGTAACAATTTTGGGTTACTTTTACGCTGGTCTCCCCGTTTGCACACTTGCTCGCTTTTGATTGGACGACCCGCTCACCACCTCACCTCTGATAGGTTGGTCTCCAGCGATCCGACTTTCACACAAGGTCACGGGGATATTCAGCACTCGCGCTCATACCGAGTGTTGTATATTTCGCAATGCCAAAGCTTTTAACACTTCTAAAACATTTAGATACTGGGTCTAACATACAATTCCACTAGAGGGTGACATAACCTATGTCACAGGCCGTCTTTTTCTCGGAAATAAAAACATAAATACCAGACAACAACATACTGCGACACCCATAACCTCGACCTAGGTAGACTAGTCCAACCAACTTAATATTGGAGTTGACCTACAACTAGTGGTGTGCAAATGGGGAGAGCATCGTAAAAATAACCAAATTTTTTTAACTGTGCTAAAACTAAAACAACTTTCTGTGAGATAAAGACGGTTGTATGTTAACTGGTCAATAAAAATTACAGGGATGGCACTAGCTTTTTTTTTTTTTACAATCGTTGGTAGCGCCTAATAAAAGATAGTTAACAGTGCCGATACTGCGTACATAATAAACATTCATAGATAGCGCCACACAGCTAGAGGGTTACAGTGCGAGATAAAGTTTCTTGTTTTCTACAAAGTTAAAAGGCGGGCAAATGTGCTGTTAAATACATTTTTCATGCTGATGCTATCTCTTGCATGTATGTATGTACATATATATATAATGATACTGTGCGACGATCCCTGTATGTGAACATTATTTATATTTGTAAATGTCTGCATGGAACAACAGGGCAGTATCTGGTGCAGCCATTTTGAGTGCTCCAAAATGTAACTTTTTTAGAAGTTTTAAGAGGTTAAAATGGATTGGTCCTGTGACATCAAGGAAGCGACACTTTGAGTCGCATGGAGACACATTGAATCAATTATGTGTATACATGCCAATGAACAAAATCATGCCCAATTTTACGTTTATGTTACTTCTATACTTCCTGAATGAAATAAGCAGATCTGCAGTCATGATATATAAAAGATACTACATTGCATCTGAAGTGTTGCATGGCATCTGTTTGTCAGACGTGTGTGTCACTTCCGCTGTATTTATATTGTTCTTCTTCACTGTTCTGTAATTTTTTCCACATGCATTGCATTCTTCAAAATTCACATTTCAAGTGCCTAAGTTTTTTTTCTTTTTCTTCCAGCTACTTTTTCGCCGCTCCTGTATAATTTTTTTCCCCTTAAAGGAAACATACAATACACACTGGATATATTCATCGTGGTTTTTATTCGGGGTTATTTTGATATTTCTGAGGAGATTGAAGGGGGCATATAAAATGTACTTGTTTGATTGGCATCCAGGCTGTGGCTTTTTGAATCGCAGGGGTTCCAAACTTCCGACAGAAGCTCGGTGAGAAAGTCACAGTTAGTACAAGAACCGATTCGATCCGATTTTGAGATTATAAACTGTCACGTTGAACCCAAAGAAAGAGCTTCTGGTTATAATTACGACTAGGTCGAATGGCTCAACATTGCTCGCCACCAGGTATCCCTGAAAAGGACTCTTGCAGTGTTGATGTGATCACAGGAGACTGAACCCCTGTCCTGACCGACGACGGGTCGTCTTCCGGCCAGCCAATGGGCGACCCCGTCGCTGATGAGTACTTGAACCTCACAACCTTGTGTCTAGTAAAGGAAATACCCGGATTAACTCGGGATAGCGGAGTATAGTAAGCCATTGCTTACTATATATCAAAAGTACCTGTATAGGCTGAGGCTGTGTTTAGGAAGTTTGGGTTAGGGTTAGTTCTAAGGTCGCTAAAAGTCGCGTCGTCGTGTAGTAGAGAACACGCGACATCGGCGCTTATATAATTGGAGGGAAGACAGAATGGCACTCCTCCAACGTAAAAGAGTCTGAGAAAGTATGAATTTCATGTCAGGTGGTGTGTAGATGGGCCGGAAAACGTGAGAAGGACCTCTGAAAGTTATGCATTCCCCACTTTTTCTGTTCTTCTTGTTTTCATTTTGACATGACCCTCTATCGTATAGAGCATAAACATTTTCTATCTGTAAAAGTTCAGACACATGTCACATTCAGTCAGAATGTTTCTACAAAAATTGTATTATTATTATTTATAATATTATTGTTATTAGAAAAAAGACTATCCGTTTATCATCACGGCATGAAAGATCATGTCTTAAAACACACACACACACAAACACGCACACGCACACACACACAGACACACACACACACACACATGACAGCACAAGTGACAGAGGGCTGTTGACAAAACTGATTACCAAAGCCAAATTGCGTGGACTATAAAAAAGAAAACCCGTATTCCTAATTACGTTCTTCTTCTACTTACATTTTGTTTCCTCCAGATTTTAACACATTTAAAACATTTCGTTTCTGATATTTATTTTTCATAATTTGACATTATATTTCTAAACTAATATTGTATAATTTTTACCGTTAGTTTTGTGTCACTACTTCCTATCTTGACTGCTTTATCGTCTCTTCGTTATCTTGTTATTGAATCATGTTTGTTAAAGCAGAGAACATTGATTCATATTTGTTTAGCCCAACCCTTCCTGCACTCAGATCATCCCATTCCATTATCGACACTGTTAAAGAGGTACAAAGTTGAAGGCTTCAGCATATACCAGTTTACATCATAATAAGACCCGGCTCGATAGCGTAGTTGGTCAGAGCTGACATCGCGGCGACCGGGTGATGAACTCCTTGTGGTCAGGGTTCACGCCCGGGGGTAGGCAGAAAAGCCACATTTCTCCCAGATTTACGGTACCTATCATGGAAGCAAGGCCGAAGGGCTGAGATATTCATAGCACGAGCCAAAGGGTTAACAACTCATGGTTTCTGGATACTTGAAGGAAGAAAAAAAAAACATCATAATAAGAAAAGGCAAGAGATTCCGTTCGCCAATGCCATTCTAGTGTTCACTTTCTGAAACAGTTGTGTACACTAATATTATTGTTATGATTATTTTGCTGGGACCGCCCATTATCTGTTGTCTTTCCAGTTTTTTTTTTTCATCAAATATGTTTTCCTTTTTCAGTTTTTGATCTTTTGTTTGTAAAAGGATGTAAAATCATGTTTATGTCATGTCTAGAAATTGTGTAATGTTGATGATTAGCGTTTATACATTGTAACTATGTTATACTGCCATTTAAAGTGTCTGACTATTCTCGGATAAACTATTCCAAACTTCTTACTGTTGCATTGAGCAGACTATTGCGACATGTCTCAGTTATGATTAAAGGAACATACGAACAAAGTACTCAGATTATTATATTGAATTTTATGTTTAAGTTTGCGTTTATTTTCGTATTTTTTTAAATATGCTACAAGAGCTAGAGGCTTCTTATAAACTATTTCTTCCTCCACCGCCATCCGTCTATTTCTTCTTTCTCTAACTATCTTCTCAGGCGTCCTCTCTCTCTCTCTCTGTACATCCTTTTTTTTTCCGCCACCCTGACTCACAATCAATATATATATATATATATTCATTCATACATACACACACACACACACACACACAAGGTCCAGCAATTTAGTAATGAGACTGATTTTAATACGGCCACGACAAAAGTGCCATCTATGAAGCAAGGCATCAAACCCATAGAGGCAACCTTCGTCTATGATCTGGCAACTTTGCATCGCCACCCGATAAGCAGACGACGAACAAGCCGCAATTTTATTGACCTAGTTAGACGTGCATTGTAACGAAATCAGCATGGAGCAACAACAACAACAAACTACATTAAATTCTGTTTAAAGCTCAGAAAAAGCGCCACTAAGACAGTTGAACTGACGCGACAAGTTTAGGGGGATAATTGTTTATCTGGTGAACAGATTTTTAGGTGGTATTCAAGATTCAAAAGTGGTGTAGAAATGAATACCA
The DNA here is from genome assembly GCA_905116865.2 of Candidula unifasciata. Classification (NCBI taxonomy): domain Eukaryota; kingdom Metazoa; phylum Mollusca; class Gastropoda; order Stylommatophora; family Geomitridae; genus Candidula; species Candidula unifasciata. The sequence continues at coordinate 16,014 of CAJHNH020002376.1, read as the reverse complement.
ATGCAACTAGACCTGGACGCCCAATGTCTGTTTGTAATGATGAACTCATTGCAAAAGTCATAGAAGATGGGTTTTTTTTTTTTTTGTCAGGATGATGGCAGATGAAACTGGTGTTAACAGAGAGACCCTTCGTAAAAGTTTAGTGCGAATTTAGGCAAGCAAAATGTTGCTTGCAGATTTGTATCACATTCGTTGTCTGATGACCAAAAACATCAGCGGGTTGAGTACCCACTAGACATCATCAAAACATGAATTTTTGGCCCCAAAATATGAATTGTTGGCCCTAAAACAAGTTAGTGTTCTCAACCATCCACTCTGTTCCACAGATTTGTCTCCCTCTGATTATTTTCTATTCCCAAAATTAAAGTGACCATTGAAAGAACGCTTCTTTGACGATATTGACGACATGCAACGGGGCATAACATAGACCTTAAGGGCTATAGCAACAGAGGTCGTTTCAGCGTTTCTGAGATCGTGCTACTCACTGTAGCAATGCACAAGGGGCTTACTTTAAGTAAAATACAGGTTATATCTTTAACTGTTGATTATTTGAATTTTATGGAATTAGTCTCATTACTTTATTCTCGGACCTTGTGTGTGTATATATATATACACACACGATCAGTGTTTTTTTTTTCAGGTAAGTTCGTCTGCGACGTTCCTGTTAACTTGCAAGCTTTGTTTTTTTCAATGGCTTTCACAGTGTCTGCCATAAGCACTGTTTACAAACATAATAAATTCGTGCAAAAACGGCTGTACAAACAGGTGGAGAGAAGGGGAGAAGGATATAGACACATACTCATCTTTAAAGATATATATGAAGAATGACATAGGGGAGTGACGGAGAGGTTAAAAGACAGACAGGCAGGCAGGCAGGCAGGCAGGCAGGCAGGCAGGCAGGCAGGCAGGCAGGCAGGCAGGCAGGCAGGCAGGCAGGCAGGCAGGCAGGCAGGCAGGCAGGCAGGCAGGCAGGCAGGCAGGCAGGCAGGCAGGCAGGCAGGCAGGCAGGCAGGCAGGCAGGCAGGCAGGCAGGCAGGCAGGCAGGCAGGCAGACAGACAGACAGACAGACAGACAGACAGACAGACAGACAGACAGACAGACAGACAGACAGACAGACAGACAGACAGACAGACAGACAGACAGACAGACAGACAGACAGACAGACAGACAGACAGACAGACAGACAGACAGACAGACAGACAGACAGACAGACAGACAGACAGACAGACAGACAGACAGACAGACAGACAGACAGACAGACAGACAGACAGACAGACAGACAGACAGACAGACAGACAGACAGACAGACAGACAGACAGACAGACAGACAGACAGACAGACAGACAGACAGACAGACAGACAGACAGACAGACAGACAGACAGACAGACAGACAGACAGACAGACAGACAGACAGACAGACAGACAGACAGACAGACAGACAGATAGATAGATAGATAGATAGATAGATAGATAGATAGATAGATAGATTAGATAGATAGATAGATAGATAGATAGATAGATAGATAGATAGATAGATAGATAGAAGATAGATAGATAGATAGATAGATAGATAGATAGATAGATAGATAGATAGATAGATAGATAGATAGATAGATAGATAGATAGATAGATAGATAGATAGATAGATAGATAGATAGATAGATAGATAGATAGATAGATAGATAGATAGATAGATAGATAGATAGATAGATAGATAGATAGATAGATAGATAGATAGATAGATAGATAGATAGATAGATAGATAGATAGATAGATAGATAGATAGATAGATAGATAGATAGATAGATAGATAGATAGATAGATAGATAGATAGATAGATAGATAGATAGATAGATAGATAGATAGATAGATAGATAGATAGATAGATAGATAGATAGATAGATAGATAGACAAACTTGCAGGTAATATTGTGAAGGGCGGACAAGCTATGGATCAGGCTGATATACTTTAGGCTCAATGTGAAGCAAGACATTTGCGAAAACTTAGTGACTGTGAATCGGCTACCATAACCAGACTGCAAGAATTGCAAGTTAAAAAGGATGTGGCAAGACAAGATCACTATGCAGGAAGCAAGAAAAAATAAATATAATTTTATTTAAAAAAATAATTAAAAGATTATTTCTCTTAATAAACATATTTTTAAAACTGTTTTTACTGGCCATACACAATAGTGGACATCGAGTGTGACCATTAAAAAATCAAAAATTGTCGTAAAATTGTTTCATCACACTACAATGTCATTCAAAAAGCACGTGTGTGCAAAATGTCAGCATTAAAGCTTATCTTAAAAAAAAATTATAAAAATCGAACACAAACTGCCAACCAGACAAATAATTTGAAACATAATAGAAGCTAATAAAAACCAACATAGAGCTGGTGTCGTCAGTCGCTACACGCTGTGAGATTTAGTGAGGGGGTTTCAGAGAACTTATGGACTTAACACTTCGATTTGCAGAAGGCAATATGTTGACTAACTAACAACTTACTGACTTAACAACTACAACACGAAGACAGGCTCCTAACAGTCTTCTTGAACAATCTCCATATTTTGTTGACCACTGAGCTAAAGTATTCAAAGTTTTCTATCTCACAACGATTAAAAAAAAATATTTAAGGATTTCAAGACTTCATTTTGCATTAAAATGTATAAGCTACAACGAAAACCCTGCATTTCTGAAAGGACAATGAGCTCCGTGGTGACGGCTTTGCGGGTTCTCATCAGGAGCTTCTCAACGACGACTGTTAATACGGAGGAAACTCCAGAAAGTGAGTACACGCATTTTATCGAGTATGATATCATAGAGCCAACGGTTACTTCTGGCATCAATTGCAAGATTTAAGAAAACGACCAAGCGCCATGGTGTGTATGTACCATTTAGAAGCAACGATAAGGAACAGCCCAAGAAACAAGCTGAAAGTAAAACGGAGAATGATGCCATCAATGGTGAGCTGACTACTAACATAAGTGAAGAAAGCACCAAGTGTAGCCTGATGACAACTGAATCCTCGAATACGTCTACCAACGACGAGCCACGAGATAAGCTTTCAGCAGAGACCTAAACCTGTAACAAAATTATGAGAACCAATTAGACAGAGAGCTATACCGATGTCTCAAACAACAAGAAAACTATAACCAATAGGAAGACACATGTACCTGAAGAGATAACATCCAAAGGAAGAAATACAAGGACAAGTGGATCAACCAACCAGGACAGAATCAAGATTCACCAGATAAATGAAGGAGGAATCAGATTCCTCAATCTATTCATATTAAAAATATGCAGCTGTTTAGAATCTTCACTGGGGAAACTGGGTATAACAAGAATCATAAAGACTCTGAAAGGAGTTATTGGAACCTGATTGAAACGGATCATATGATCAGAATAATTGGAGAAATCGCCACAATATACACAATAGAAATTCAGCTACTTGAGAACATAAAGGTGTCGGTAAGATGTTTCAAGATATAAGAAGGCGGGTGATCAAGTGGGTGAACTTGAAGTGGTCTGATCAGGAAACTGCTGAACGCCTGAAAATAAAATCCCCAGATGAAGATTGAAAGAGCCGAAAGAATTGTATCCAGGATAAATACTCAACTGTGGCTGTTTTGACGAAAGATGATGAGAATGTTTCCGATTTTTTTAAACTCGACAAGAAAGTTCAGCAACCAGAACTGTATATACCAAGAGTTCTTCAATGCTCCAGATGTCAAAAAGGACTCTACACCAAATCCGTTTGACGTAACAAAACAGACATTTGTCGATACTGTTCTGATTCTCACCCTTATAGAGAATGTCCACTAGCAAAGCAAGATACAGACTACAAGAAAATCAAATACTAACAGACGATGAGCCAATTGTTTTGGACAACACGGAACTAGGTATGTGGGATGCCCTTACTTGTAAGAAAATTCGAAAAAAGCAACCGGAGAAAAAAATGTGGTTCAAAGAAACAAGAAGAAGATGTAGAGAACCCGAAAACTTCAATCTCAAATTCTGAATCAGATAAAAAATTTAGAAGAAGAAGTCAAGACTCTGAAAGTAAACAAATCAACTCAAGAGAAAAGCTCAATAGAAGTTAACGAGAAAAAAAGGCATATACAGTAGAACCTCGCTTAACGAGCACCTCTCATAACGAGTAATTCGCATAACGAGCAAAACAAATTGTAAACAAAAGACTCGCCTAACGAGCGACGTTTCGCATAACGAGTGGCGAGGAGAGGGGAAGTCGCGGATTGTGCGCATGTTACATCAGTCTGTGTTTAGCACTCGTTCAAGTAGCATCGTAGTGTCGCTTGTGATCACACATTTTCTCAAACGAGTTATATTGTGATATATGTACACGAATCTTCCAGGCCTACAAGATGACCTCTCTGAAGAATTTAAGTTTTTCAAGATCTAGTTTCTGCCCCCCCCCCCCCCCCCCCCAACACCGCTCTGTTACTCCAGCCCATGGACCAGCAAGTTATTTCTAACTTTAAGAAGCTCTACACTAAAGCACTCTTTGAGCATTGTTTTCAGGGGGCTAAAGGGACCAACCTCACTCTCAAAGAGTTTTGGAAAAACCACTTCCACATCGTTGCCTGCCTCAAGATGATCGACAAGGCGGGGCAAGGGGTTACCAAGAGAAATCTAACTTTTGCTTGGATGAAGCTTTGGCCGGAGAGGGTTGTCCATCTGTGACTTTGAGATGTTCGAGAAAGTACTTGTGGAACCTGTAGTCAACGAGATTGTGTCTTTGGCCACTATCATGGAATTGTAGGTGGATAACAGTGACATCGAAGAGATTTGATTTGATTTGATTCAAGAACCGACATCTCAGCACTCGGGGCAATCCCATAAGCGCTCCGTCCCCATCTTCAGCAGCCAGCGAAGAGTTCCGATACTAGTGGTGCCAGTAGCATTATGATTAAACGTCCGTCTTGCCTTTTTTCTGAGCCTCGAGCATCTGCCAGAACCTCTCGTCACCCCCAACTGCATCAGTCTCCCCAGACTGTGGAGATCCATCTGCTCCTCCAAATTGTACACGCTCTCCTACAAGGCACTAACCACGTCTGCCTTATCATGTATCAGTATTCCACCAAATTGTGCAGAGCCAGCCAGTCTGTCCCACTGTTCATTTCCCAACACACCGGTGTGACCCGGTGAAAAAATCCAGACAATAATCCTCACTCGTGTCCTCCGCAGCATCTTACATTGAGAAGCATCACCATCATAAGGAAGTGGCTATGCGCGTTGCAAATTTATTTAATGATAATGCTGTGTCGAATTTTCGCCAAATGGACATCTTTCTAGTTTAAAAAAAAATAATTAGCTATGTATCATAATTATTGCGACTTTTTTCTGCAAATCGAAGTCCCATTCTAGGTGGGTTCGTTACGAGTTTGAAGAAAAGATGAAGATATTTCACTCTCCTTAACAATATGTATATAATTTTCTTTGAATAAACGTTAAACATAGCATTTTGTGAGTATTTTTTTCGACATGGAACGCATTATCGTATTTTACATAGGTTTATATGAGAAAATTTGTTTCACATAACGAGTGTTTCGCTTAACGAGTATGATTCTGGAACGATATATGCTCTTTAAGCGAGGTTCCACTGTACTTGCAGAGATGAAGGAGATGCGAAAGATACCGCATTACAATATAAAGACACTCAGCCAAATAAAAGCAGAAACAACTGCAGCATTGCAAGAATTGCAGAAAAAGCAAGAGGAAAGGGACGGAAAAAAAGAAGACCAGACAAACAGCCAAAGAAACTAGCGAAAAGGCAACGGAAGACAAGGTCAAAGAAACTGATGTCAACCAGCAAAGATACACATTTGAAGAAAGATTCAATGAAAAAATGAAAAAGGTATTTCCTCCAGAAAGGGTCAAGAAAGGACATTATGTGAAAGGAAATTATAGCAGAAGGTACCAGGAAGGAGGGGCAGGGGCCGACCAACACCAAGATGGGCACAGGATATAAGAGACTCCTTGAGTATGAAAGTGCATGAGGCGGAAGAGCTGGCGAAAGACCGAGTTTCTTTCAGGCAGACCGTGATGAGAGCGACGTTCTGCAAAAGGACCTGCTACATGATGATGAGTGTCAAGACGAACAAAGACCGAAAAGCGCATGTTTAATACTCAAAGGAGTTGAGAGAAAAGAGAGGAGAGTGTGACAATACGCTCGGTGACTTCAGAAGGTCTTTCCTTAACCTACTTTTATTTCTTTGTATTTTGAAAGTATACAGGAAAATAGGGATTTGGAGACATTCTTTATTTTAAGTAGGCGAAATGAACAAGCATTTAATTCTCCTGGGATGTTGGCGATATCACACACTAAAACTTTTTCCCAGACGTTAAGTGTTAAGGTACAGAGATAAGACTGACCAAGCAGACTTACTGACTGGAGATTTGCACACCATCTGTTGGTGTCAGATATTTTATCTCTTAGCCAGACTTTTAGGAGCAGCTAACTCCGGCTAATTGTGTTTAATTCCCCCTGAGGTTACCTAACTCGACGGCAGGTCCGACGGTCACTATTGACACAGTGAGCGGAAAGTGTTGGCAGAAGAATTGACACCGTCTGATTTTATTGTGAAGTAGACTGGAGGTGTGACTAGGCCTATTAGCTGGGACCAGCTTAATTGAACCAGGAGATCCTAGCGTGGGAATTCAAACTTGTTGTACAGTCACTGACTGACAGGGAATATACACCCACAGGGGAGGAGCTGTGATATCCCGTAATGAGAATGATTTTAGGCGTAATGTAGGAGGAGCTTGATAAAAGTTATAAAGGGGTGAACTATAGGTCTGGTAAATGAGATCCTGTCGAGCACATGCCATCTGTTGGGCTTAACCTAAGCTTGAGACAGAACTTTTGGCATCGTGGTTTCATTTTTCCAGGTAAGATCGACATTAGGTTCATATCTATATTTTATGATAGAGATCTGTCTTTTTGCTCAAGTGTGTCTTCATCACTTTGTAGTACTCCTAGGCGGACATTTCTTCATTCTCGTAGGGCACTGTCACATTGCTTTATTTCCTATTTGATAGTGTCATGAATGTTTTTCGTGCACATGTGTTTCAATGTTGTAAAACCTAAATGTTGTTGTTGCCATTGAAATTTAATGAACTATCATGTTTTTGAAATCACAAGCGTGAAGGTAACTTTGGCAATCTTTTCACGGGTGGTTAATGTGAATCTGTATTACATACAGCTAACACACTGAAATGTGTTTAACTCTCGGGAGGCTAATGCGGAGATTGATCCCGGAGAGTAAATCCACGAGATTTGTTATTTGATTCTCCCCAGAACTATTGTTAGCATTCTGGGCGCGTCGATTGTTCCAAGCATAGATTCTAGAACTGGTTCTGTCTGACTGATTGTCATTTTGAGTCTGTACGAGAGATGGCACCTGACGTAAAAGACTTGACTATCATTACAGGACGTGTAGAGGAAGGCAGAAGATGTAACAGTTGGAATGTGAGACATAAGCCCTTCCAAATTGGACAGGAGTGAATGTGAGCATGAGGGAGAGATGAAATGTTTTATTTAAATAAACATGCTTGATGTTAGTATAATATACATGCTTAGTGTACATCTAGAGCAGATACTACAAATATGCGCTTGTTTCTTTATCACAGTTCCCACATTGGGCAGGGACTAGTAGGCATCCATTATTTGCCGACCGTCGAGTGTAACGACCTGCAGAAAGCAGTGAGGACGACAAACTGGAAAAGATAGGCAGGGTCTCAAGCCGAGAACTGTCCAAAGGTTGTTACTTTCCAATACCTTTATGAAATCATCATCCACATCATCCCAACTCTACTAGCCTAAACAAGTTCATTTTATTTTAATTTCGATTTATTAAATAAATCTTTTTGATGTTGTTACACAGAGTTAAGTAAATTGTGTACTTAGGTTCAAGTGTCTTTGTGCATATTAGTTTACTTCAGCTAACAAATATTTAAATCACTTGATGGGGGCTTTTTAAGTAATGCCAGGAGAGGAGAGCAGTCGGAGGGGTTAAATGAGCACCTGGATTATTTCATAGTGGGTGTATCCAGAAATCTATCTATCCCTTCTCCTACTCCTGTGGATACAAGTACAGCAACTTTCATTTCATGGAACGAGCCACTCGCTGTTTTCTTGGCTATCCAGGACTGTCTAGGATCAACATAGCTTAGATAATAGTCCAGTTTCTCATGTGGGTGGGCATTGTTAAGGTTCAAACCCACACCCTCACTATATCAGTGTATTTACCCACGTGGACCCAGCGACAATTGGGGGCTCGTCCGGGATAGAACCCACCGACAATTGGGTATCTCGTCTCGGGGATTATAACATCACGTAACAATTGTGTCGCTCTCTAGAATTAAAACCTGACACAAGTGGCGTCCCGCCAGCGATCAAACCCGGCAGACCCTAGACTAACGAAAAAGAAGTTTAATTTCATAGATTTCATTTTAACTCTTCATCCAGTTCTTAGACTAAAATTATACTTAGTAATTGGTAACTGGGAAGATTAAATTATAATAACTGTAAAAGTAATTAATTGATGAAATCATATGAGTTAACTGTCTATCATTGAACATCTCATGAACATTGATCAATAAGTAATCTATAGTGCTTAGTTAGAGTTGATGAATTGATGATTTTTTTTGCTTGCATATTTCATTTGATATAGATTGTAGAACATATTACATGCTGACATCATATCATTGAGATTATTAATTAGTGACTGAGTGTAACATCGCTTTGATCATTGATAGGCTTGTCTTTTGCTGCTATAGTATTCTATAGGCTGTTAATCTGGTAGGCTGCTTTGCATCATATACATCTTTGTGCGGCTGTCATAATCTCCTCTGGTGCCAAGTTCACTGTACTTTGCTCTGACATATCCTTCTTATCCTGACTCGAGGGAGTATCATATTTATTTCTGGATAGACCTGATAGATAGAGAATGGACTTACGTACCGAGTACCAAAAAGATGTAAGGAAATTCGGGATAGCTGAGGGTAGAGTAGGGGCACAGTTAGAAACATACATTAAATGCCAGATGGATACTTTTGATTATATGGTTGCCCGTAATGCTGCAGAGAAAAAGCGCCAGTTGGAGCTAGAAGAATATAATAGGCAAGAACAGCTTAGGAAAGAAGAGTATGAAAGAGAGGAACAGCTAAGGAAAGTAGAGTATGTAAGAGACATACAGCTTATAAGAGAAGAATTAGAAAGAGAGATAGAGTGTATTCAGGAAGGATTTGCTGAAAGGATGAGGCGTAAGAGTGAAGAAATTCATCGAAAACTGCTACTTGAGAGGGCAGAAAAAGACAGGATAAAACAGCAAGCAGAAAACATTAGCGTTGAGGAAACTGCGAGTATATGCGAGGAAAAACCATTACCTCAGGCTGAAACTCAAGCAGGTATGGTGGGGGCCCACTATATAGACACTGTGGTGTGTACTCCTTGGCCAACTTCAACAGCTAAGGAAGAAAACATAAAAACCGGAGGACAGTATCTCACACCTCTTATTCCTACAGAGAAAAGAGGCAACAAGGAGAACTCTTCTTTAAGGATAACCAGATCTACATTGCTGGACCCCTTAACTTCCATTCTTAAGCCTAAAAGGGAAAGATGGAACAAGAAGCAGAAATCTTCTAAAGGGACCAGATCTACATTGCTGGAACCCCTTACTCCCATTACCTCAGACGAGATAAATGAGAGCGAACCTGACAGTAGTGACAAGCGTGATAACGGTTGTAACCGTAGACATAGCGGTTCGACTGACACACCAGACATTAATGAGGACGAGGGCAAAGACTTACCCAACTCCCATATCCCCTTTGGTCCCTTCATACAAGAAGAGGAATTAAAGCAGACTGATGTAGGGAATAACGCTGAACCTGTGTCCCCTATTTCCTTGGATGCGGCCGCATGCCTAACGGAATGTGTTAGTTCTGACTTTACACCCGAAGGAGTTGACTGCGATGGCGGCAACACACCTCCTGATTTGCTTTCACTGGACTTGGCATATGAAAGCCAGACCAAGGTGAAAATAGCAGATGAAGAGGAGAGTTCTCTGGACGTCTTGACGATCTTAGAGACTCGACATAAACAGGACAATTCTACTAGGCCTGTGCACGTCGATAATGGACAGACAGAAGTGTTTGCCATTATCGAAGAAGAAAATACTTTTCGTGAGCAGGGAGACAACCTGTCTCTGCTGCCCTGTACAGCTGGGGCGACAGGGATACTTCTGATGAAGGACCCTGAAGCAGAACAAGCCATGAATAGTAGGGAACCCCAACATTCTGGTCTTGTAGTACTCTTTGCTTCGAATGAAGTGACAGGGGTATCTCAGCTGGTGGTGGAAACTTCATTGCGAAGAAATCCCACCTTACAGTCTACAGGAAACCCTGAGTTTTTTTCTGATTTGACTGTATACCCTGACTTGATTTCGTGCTCTGACTCTGGACTGATCTTTGTTAAAGACAATTCCACCCTGACAATTTGGCAAGGTAAAGACAGAATGCACCGAAGAGGCAACAAATGGACACTCTTCAGAGAAATTGTTAGTGGTAAGTGGCACTCACTTCGTGGGATCACGATGAGTGAAGATATCCCTCGTTTTAAGAGGAGATTTGTAACAGATTTTTCAAGAATCTGTAGACGGAAGAAAAGAGGATCCAACCTGACTGCAACTAATCCTTTTAGTAGAACACTTCAGGCTCTCCCTAGGCAGATAGGGCGCGGCGAAATGAGGAAACGCACAGAGGTTGTCAGTCAACGGCGCAGAGGAGTTCCGTTGACAAAGCATGGATCTTTGATTATCCGATGGAAGGAGGAACCTCCGGACAAAGGGACATTACCGAGCGACTGCTTGGAATACCCGCTCAATACCAGGATCAATGACAGTATTGAATTATCCTGGATGAAAGGACACGGGATGTCTGCAGATGAGTGCAGGACTTTCCACTGCCATAAAGAATACTGGAAACAGAAAACTTATGGGCAGTTATGCAAAGAAGGACTTGAAATTCTTGGAAGCCACAGAGCGTGCTGATGTGCGGTCAGGGTGACCGAACTTAAGGGGGAGGCTATGTGACAATACGCTCGGTGACTTCAGAAGGTCTTTCCTTAACCTACTTTTATTTCTTTGTATTTTGAAAGTATACAGGAAAATAGGGATTTGGAGACATTCTTTATTTTAAGTAGGCGAAATGAACAAGCATTTAATTCTCCTGGGATGTTGGCGATATCACACACTAAAACTTTTTCCCAGACGTTAAGTGTTAAGGTACAGAGATAAGACTGACCAAGCAGACTTACTGACTGGAGATTTGCACACCATCTGTTGGTGTCAGATATTTTATCTCTTAGCCAGACTTTTAGGAGCAGCTAACTCCGGCTAATTGTGTTTAATTCCCCCTGAGGTTACCTAACTCGACGGCAGGTCCGACGGTCACTATTGACACAGTGAGCGGAAAGTGTTGGCAGAAGAATTGACACCGTCTGATTTTATTGTGAAGTAGACTGGAGGTGTGACTAGGCCTATTAGCTGGGACCAGCTTAATTGAACCAGGAGATCCTAGCGTGGGAATTCAAACTTGTTGTACAGTCACTGACTGACAGGGAATATACACCCACAGGGGAGGAGCTGTGATATCCCGTAATGAGAATGATTTTAGGCGTAATGTAGGAGGAGCTTGATAAAAGTTATAAAGGGGTGAACTATAGGTCTGGTAAATGAGATCCTGTCGAGCACATGCCATCTGTTGGGCTTAACCTAAGCTTGAGACAGAACTTTTGGCATCGTGGTTTCATTTTTCCAGGTAAGATCGACATTAGGTTCATATCTATATTTTATGATAGAGATCTGTCTTTTTGCTCAAGTGTGTCTTCATCACTTTGTAGTACTCCTAGGCGGACATTTCTTCATTCTCGTAGGGCACTGTCACATTGCTTTATTTCCTATTTGATAGTGTCATGAATGTTTTTCGTGCACATGTGTTTCAATGTTGTAAAACCTAAATGTTGTTGTTGCCATTGAAATTTAATGAACTATCATGTTTTTGAAATCACAAGCGTGAAGATAACTTTGGCAATCTTTTCACGTGTGGTTAATGTGAATCTGTATTACATACAGCTAACACACTGAAATGTGTTTAACTCTCGGGAGGCTAATGCGGAGATTGATCCCGGAGAGTAAATCCACGAGATTTGTTATTTGATTCGCCCCAGAACTATTGTTAGCATTCTGGGCGCGTCGATTGTTCCAAGCATAGATTCTAGAACTGGTTCTGTCTGACTGATTGTCATTTTGAGTCTGTACGAGAGATGGCACCTGACGTAAAAGACTTGACTATCATTACAGGACGTGTAGAGGAAGGCAGAAGATGTAACAGTTGGAATGTGAGACATAAGCCCTTCCAAATTGGACAGGAGTGAATGTGAGCATGAGGGAGAGATGAAATGTTTTATTTAAATAAACATGCTTGATGTTAGTATAATATACATGCTTAGTGTACATCTAGAGCAGATACTACAAATATGCGCTTGTTTCTTTATCACAGTTCCCACATTGGGCAGGGACTAGTAGGCATCCATTATTTGCCGACCGTCGAGTGTAACGACCTGCAGAAAGCAGTGAGGACGACAAACTGGAAAAGATAGGCAGGGTCTCAAGCCGAGAACTGTCCAAAGGTTGTTACTTTCCAATACCTTTATGAAATCATCATCCACATCATCCCAACTCTACTAGCCTAAACAAGTTCATTTTATTTTAATTTCGATTTATTAAATAAATCTTTTTGATGTTGTTACACAGAGTTAAGTAAATTGTGTACTTAGGTTCAAGTGTCTTTGTGCATATTAGTTTACTTCAGCTAACAAATATTTAAATCACTTGATGGGGGCTTTTTAAGTAATGCCAGGAGAGGAGAGCAGTCGGAGGGGTTAAATGAGCACCTGGATTATTTCATAGTGGGTGTATCCAGAAATCTATCTATCCCTTCTCCTACTCCTGTGGATACAAGTACAGCAACTTTCATTTCATGGAACGAGCCACTCGCTGTTTTCTTGGCTATCCAGGACTGTCTAGGATCAACATAGCTTAGATAATAGTCCAGTTTCTCACGTGGGTGGGCATTGTTAAGGTTCAAACCCACACCCTCACTATATCAGTGTATTTACCCACGTGGACCCAGCGACAGAGAGAAAGGGAGCAAAAGAAACCAGCACTGGAGACAGACCAAGCAAGTCCCAAAACCCAAGCAATAAAGAACACACAAGGCAAAGAACAGAAACAGAAATAAGAGAATGGATAGAAAGCCAAAATCATATAGAAGTCCTCGTAAGGACCTATCACTAAGTATCAAGATGGTATCACATGAAGAAAAAATGACAACAGAGACAACAGAAGAAGGCATCAATCAATCAAAACCGACACAATGGCGGCGGCAGGATGAAACTAGAGGAAGACAGCAGATACAATTTCCACCACATGTGTCCTGACATAGTCGGGAACGACACCAAAATACCATACGAAACTACAGAAGATACCTACCTCCTTAGCAATAGAAACTAAACCGACATGCTATAAGAGTATTATTATAGAGGGAAAAATCGCCATCAATTACACCGTCTAATGACAACAAGACCCAATGGAACCACATAAAACATTATCTAAACAAGTTCTACACATTAAAGATCGCAAATATATGCAAATGTTCTGAGGAGCTCAACCGTTTGAACACGATCGAATTATAATTTTTTTTTCTGCAGATGGATTAGATTAGATTCAAAGTTTGTAACATTCCCACTTTATTTTTCTATATTAGTGTCATATCTTTGTAAAAATGATTGTTTGAAGCATAATTAAAAAAAAAAAAAAACCACAATAGTGAAAATGATCATATTCAAGGATTTTGTTCTCTTTCCAGTTCACTTATTAATCCAAGATGTCATCGTATCGAATTGAATTGTTACTGTAGCGCCCACAAACAAACGCACAATAAGAACAGTTATATTAGGACAGTTCCGACTGTGCTTCCTCTGATACTATTAGTTTGTTAGGATGGTAGCGGTATGGCAACTAAACCAATCGCTTTAATTGTTTTCTTGTCTTTCAGGAACTAAACTCTAACAGAAGTAATCAGGTTCAGGAAGTGAGTTGAGCTTCTTTGCTAGAGACTAAGTTGACAGCCGTTTTATGATCGCTTGATTGTATTAATAAAATTAGTTAGCAGATATTGATTCCGTGTACCGGCGGGCCGCCATGTTGTGGCTGAAGCTTACCTAGTCTGGGTAAAGATTCTGACCATAGCTACTCACTGTCTATTTTCATTCTCGTTTGGTGATGAGCTCAAATGTAGGTGTTTTTCTGAACCTAAATAAACACACAGACAACACTCACGTATCCGAGGGACGGTTTTAAAAAAAAAAGTAATGCCTCCTATTTTTTTTTTTTTTTTTTACAGAGATTCAACAGTCGATATTACCACTTTAAAAAGGCTAGATACATCGTTATAATGAAGCTGAAGTAGGTCAGTTCTCAATGGCTGACGCAAATTGGAGTGGCGACCGACTACCGAAATTACTCCACGCAACATTCATCGAGTTGATGTCATTCGTACCAAACGTCGAGTATTACTGGAGGAACTGTCCAATTGTAAGGGCAGTATCCTGACCATCAGTTCATCCAGTATTACTCGACGGTCGGCACAAATAATGACATCAAAGTTCCTGGGAACTTCCTTTGAGCATTGTAGATTATTCTATATGAGTACCCTGCCCTGCTGCTGAGTATGTGTGACGGAGACAATCGTGTAAAGCGTTTGCACTTAGCCTTTAAACCAGTCTTACTACAGGAGAGGCTCGAACCCACAGTGTCACCTACAGTCTTAATAAAAATATCTTCGTATATTCTCTATATAGATGGTCCAGACAGATTGGATTGCACGTACCCTTTTCTTATAATATGAAATAATTATATATTATACATGTACTAGTGTGTGCGTGTGTGTGTGGGGGTGGGTGGGTGGATGGATGGATGGATGGATGGATGAATGAATGGATGGATGGATAAATGAATGAATGAATTAATGGATGGATGGATGGATGGATGGATGAATGAATGGATGGGTGGATGGATGGATGGATGGATGGATGGATGGATGGATGGATGGATGGATGGATGGATGGATGGATGGATGGATGGATGGATGGATGGATGGATGGATGGATGTAGGCACAATTATTTAGCAAAACCGTTGTCCAGCCAGGCTAATCTCAGTCACGAACAAGGATGCGGAGCCTGTGGCGTCGACGCGGTTGACATCATGTCCACAATTGACGACCGGGCAATTAAATGAAAATGCGAGTCGTGTATCTGCGACTTTAATGCTCCTTCCACTTATGGTTTCATGTATTCTTGTCATGTTTATGTCAGTATAGATGATTAGTGATGGAAACAGACCCGTTGGTGGCATCCTTTTGGCTGGATTAGCATCCTAAAACTGTTAGAAGTGCAGAAGTATAGGGCAGGTTGAATCACTATTATCTTCGTCACTAGAGACGATCCTGGAATACATACGTACAGCCAAATGGTCTGTACTGGCCCAACACTTACATCTGAGCAACATAGGAATGTCAGGTGTGGTGTGAGTAATAGGGTACAGTGTTAGTGGGTAGCTAATTCCTGTTTTTCTCTTTACTTTCAGGTGCTTGATGACCTCTCTGAGGGCCTAGTCAAAGTCCACGGTAATGATGCACACTTGTTCCTACAGTGCAAATTATCTGTTACACCAGCACCTACCTCAGTCTAGTACATCCATGCAGTATTCACTTGATGTCCTACTGGAGGAGCATCCCGGAGGTGACAAGTGGTGTCATAATTGATTGAGGGCTGCTCAGCTTTAATCTCCATCAGCTTTTGTTCGTCTTCTGCCAACCCAGCTTGTGTGTCAGTGTATACACCAAGTTTGACTTTGTTATAAACAAACCA